>VWZL01003837.1:85619-113811 GCA_013396915.1 Stercorarius parasiticus
CACATCACCCCCCCACAGAGCTACATCACCCCCTCACAGAGCTGGGGGACTCCCCAGTTTGGCCAAGGGAGCCTTCACCCCCAGTCCTGGTGTAGGGAAACCATCCCAACCCCCCCAGGCAGAAAATGAAGGCAAATCCGGCAGCGTCCCTCATTTAGCCCCCCAAAGGGGTCCCGGGGTATTTTACATATGACGTGACTTTGTCCTATGCATCGTTCATCAGGAGCTGTGCTGAGATTTTTGGGTGACAGCCACCCCCGGGGCGGGGAGCATCTCTTCCCAAATCCATGCCCATTCCAGCACAACCAGCACTACTTTAGAAGTCCTCGTCCATAGCTTTCTCCACAGATCCTGATGCCGTACAGGGCACATTCGGCACTAGCAATGGTGATCCACGAGACTTCGTTAGTGTCAGGGTGGTTATCACGTCCCAGAGCTGAAAAGAGCAGTGTTTGGTAATAGCAGAACTTGGGACAAAACCTGGCAATCTGAGTTGCCGCTACCCCTCTAGCCAGTGCGCAACGTGCAGAGGCACCGGCACAGAAAGGACTGTCACAACCATGCACGGAGGTTGTCCCCTCTCCCCACGCTGGTGTGACAGGGAAGAAAAACTGCCTCAACTCTCCTGCTGCATCCCCTGGGCTCGTCTGCCGCTTTCCCCGGGCTCTCTGCAGAGCGGCGCAGCATCTTCGCTCCCCCGGGCACGGAGGATGCTCGGCATCTCTCGGGAGGCCCTGCCAGCCCTGCCATCAGCCTCGGCTGCTGTCACCCACGTCGTCTGCAAGCTGTCGAACTCCGCGGGTAGCAGGGACCCTTCTGCAGGCCACTGCCTCTTCCAGCCCCCCAGCAATGAGCCTGGGAAGACGAGCTCATTCAGCCCGGAGTCCCTCTGTCTGTCAGGACGCGTGACTTCTGTCCCGCAGCGTTCATTTCCCGGGCCCGACTTGCGTTTGCAGTCTCAAAGTTATTCCCAAGAGCTAACTTAATTTTTCTCTTCGGCAGTTTTAGCCCATCGATACTTGTTCTGTCCTTGTTGACTGATGAGAATAATTAGTGTCTGGTCCTTTCATAGCACATCTGCTCTTTTTAAGATGGTATCGCTTATAGCACTCTTTTAATCTATAGAGAGGGAAACAGTTGCATTTAATTAATTGCTCCCTAAATAAACTAATTACTGCCAGTAATTTCAGAACACTTTGCACGCAGTTCAAACGCCTGTGCAGGGATCTGAAAGGCAGCCACTCAGTCTAATGACAAGAAATGAAAGCAAGGGGGCAAAATATAGTTTATCTTCAGAGAGTCTACTTAAGACTATTAATCTTTAATTATTATAGACCGTATCGGTTAGTACTGAACCGTCTATGTCACGGTTCCTGTTCAGTTTTGCTTCAAGGTTGCTTGGACTACGTGCAAAAGATGTTGAAAAGCTATGCCAGGAAAAAGACAGTTTTAGCTTTTTATTACTTTTATGGGTCAAAGGTCATTGCCTAGCAATTTATCATTATATCTTTCCGCAGAAATCTGAACGGTGGAGGTCCTTTGCTTGGGCCATTCATTTTGGTTTCGATGCCTGGACTCCCGTACTGCAATAACCATCCTCCTCGCTGCCCGGTGGGTATGTCAAAGCAATTCTCCATTAATCTCAACCCAGGATAGAATCAAGGAAAAACAGTGTTAGAACAAGGACTTAGCAAATACTTGGGCTGCTTTGAGCAAATACAGACTCTGTTTTTCCAGACTAACATGAGGTCCACTTACTCTAAGAGCAATTCTGTGAAGATCAGTTACCTGTGAAGGAGACAAAGGGGTTTATAATAGATTTCTGCATTGCAGCCATGGGCAAGACCTCCGTTGTGAGCATGGTCTCGTCATGGTAGGGGCTGCACAAACCCAGAGCGCAAAGAGCCGTGATCCCCCAGGCTTTGCAACGTACATTTTTACAGAAGTGCTAATTAGCACCCGCAGTTTGGGAGCCCGTCCATGGCCTGTGGAGCTGGCAGTTGGCCACCCCCAACTTTTATCAACCCTTCTTGCCATTTGGGAAGCGTCCGGTGCCTGCCAAGTTTGTGGGATAAACAGACCAGCAGCAGCCAGGAGCCAAATCATTTGTAGGTTTTAAATACAGCGTTTGGGTTATAATCACCCGTTTCCTCCACCACCACCACCAATGGGTTATGACCAGCATAAATCCTTCGGTGAGTTCACGCATTCACACACTCCTGCACCCGAAAATTCTTGGTTTCCTCACACATGACTCAGGACTTGGGATCAAACCGCCCAGAAATATTGTATGATCTTCCCTTCGCTCAACATCTAGGGACACCCTCTAGGTTTTTTTCCACCCATCTCCAGCTTGTTCCATCCCTAGGGAACAACTAGCAACATACTGCCCTCAGGAAGGGCAGGTTCCCACCTGGTTGTCATGACCCTGGAGACACCTTCCTTCTGAGACTCCCTTCACCTAGGGGTTCTGTGACCACAACCCCCAACCAAACCTGGGTATTGCAGGGAGCAATGGGCTGCTGAAACGCTTGCCCAGCTTTCCGTCTGTATTCCCGGTGCTCCGCCAGCCTGGGGGACGGTGGTGCCATTTCTCGATTCGAGCCTCTCTCAGCGACCGCTGTTTGGCGGACGCGACACACGTCAGGTGCATGGCCTGCCAGGGATGCAGCAGAACACACATACCTCTGAAATAGGGCTAATTTGTCGCGAAGGGCAATTAATATCACTAAAGGATCATGCTGCTTCTGCCAGTGCTTTGCTCCAACAGGGAAACCCAGCGGTAGGGCGGCTCTAACAAACCACCCCCGCGTGTTTTGCAGACACGCACCCGGCACCTCCTGCCTGTCGCAGACCCCGGGAGCGGGTTAGGATGCAGCAGCCAGGTACAGTGACAACATGACCGTGTCGTCACCTGCCAAATACTGTCTTTTTCCATTCCTAAGGGCAGGGCCTTTTCCTTTGCTGCTCTCTGGCATGTTTTTTTTCTTTTGCTTTAAGCCCCCCAGCAGTAAACAGGATGCCGTGTGTGCTCTTTGCAGGAGGAGGCTTACCTCCTCGCGGTGACCGCTGCTCTCCGGTCCCAATGGAAGTGCCGGGCACTTTGCTCTGCCTCTTCTCCGCGATTATGGAGATGCCTCCTCTCTCGGCCAGTCTCCAAGCTGATCCCAAGTATTCACAACGGCAGCCTGGAAGGGCTCCGCTGCATCCTCCTCCTCCTCTCCCTGGGACGCGAGTACCTGCTCACCACACCTCAGTGACCTTTGCTGGATTTAAATGCAAACTTTTTTGTTTAGGTGAGAACAGCAGCCTGATCCCCAGGTGTGTGCTCTTCCACAGCCGCCTTTCTCCCCCCTGCTTTAATCACCCGCGATGTAGGAACCACCTGGCTCATAAACACAACCCTAACAGCTGCCCATGGCCGGGACCTTGCTTGGTGTCCCCCTTGCACCTACTGCGGCATCGTAATACCCCGCTGCTTCAGGTGGGGACAGAGATGACGATGCCCTGGGGCCCTGCCACAGGGCACTCTGAGAGGTTTCTGTCCTTGCAAGTGACAACCTCAGAGTGCTGAGGGATGCATCTACTCAAAAGAGTTAACAAACCAACAACAGAGAGAAACTCCTTCTTAAATAAGTGGTTTTAACCTGAACAGATGAATTGCTCAGTGCCATGAGCCAGCGTGCTCCGCACGCCCTGTGTTAAACATCCCCAGCCCGTGCCTGACACCGCACGCCACGGCTCGGGGGTAACACCGGCCTCAGCCAGAGCAAGGCGGGTCAGAGATGCTCTGAGGGAATGTGCGCTTAAAAGAGGCGCCGTGGCAGGGCTTGCCCGGCACATTGTGTCCTGTCGCGTCGCAGCCGTCAGCTCGTGCCTCTGCACCCGGGGTGACGTGCCAGACTCGCTGGAACGTGATCCTGGGCAGCCGCTGCTTTGGCTGGAAGCGCCAACAACAGGCAGGGCTTAGAGAGGTGAAGGGGGAGTCTGAGGATGCTCCCCATGGATTCCCTCATCCCTCTTTACACAGGGCAGTCCTCACCCCAGAGGCATGAATAGCGGGGGGGCTGCTGGCTTGAAGGGCCACGTGAGCGGCTGGGGGAATAATCCTTCCATGGGCATCTGGGCCATGGTGGGAACAGTGGAGAACCTTCTGTCACAGCCTTGGGAAGCCAAAGAGACCGTATCTCCTGGAAACATCTTCCCCTTCAAGCTTATTGACCCCTTTAAGGTTATTAAGAGGTTTGTAGGGCAAGCACTGCCTGTACAGAAGCCATGTTGAGTTTTCTGAAGGAAATAATATTTATTCACTATTTCTACCCTTTATTAGACCTTCCGCTAACGTGTCTGTCACAAACCTCAAGCGTGCAGGGCCTGCAGCCTCCGTCACTCAATGCGCCAACCCTTCCGCTAAGCTGATAAAGCTCCATCTTCAAACTCCTCAGGCTCTTTTGGCCCCACGTCCTCTCCTGGATCGGCTCGTCTTGATGCTGATCCCGGCTTGCTGTGTAATCTTCAGGAAGCAGCTTAGTGCCAGAAAGCAATGGCTAGAGGGAAAGCAACAAGAAAGGCTGGCATCAAAGGGCTCAGCACCAACCCACCCCCCTTGAAAACTCACACGGCAGACAGCCCTTCCCTTGGACTCACGCCCATGGAAGATTCCAGCTCCCTCTGCTGTTCTTTCCTACTAAATCAGAGAACTCTTCCTCACCGCTCCGGAGATGCAAGACATCACTTCATGAAAATTAAGATGGGTCCTGCAAAATCAGGGATGGAAGGTAATGCGGAAAGGCAATGCAAGGTGTCCTACAGCAAGAAGAGCAAAAGCTGGATTTGGTGTGTTTTTAAACGATAAAGCAGATCTTTCCTTACCAAGTTTGGTATTCTCCACCACACGTCAGATAATGAAGCATGGAAAGATGTCTGCTTGCACTCACAGGGAGAGCCATGGGAGAGAAAACAAGCGGATGAATGGTCGTCCCACAGTGACGGGAATCTGGAAGGCCAGAAGGGAGCTGAAACAGCCGTGGCCTGGGGACGTCGCCCACTGGTGAGTGTGGAGGATGGGAAGAGGAAGCCACTGATGGAGACTGGGAGCCTGGGGGTAGCACCTGCTGGGAAGAGAGGAGCCATCCCCATGGTAGGACTGGAGCAAGCTTGTGATGCCTCCCTTGGAGAAGGATCTTAGAGCAGGGTTTATCCTGCCTGGAGCTTCTTTTGCAGGGACACGTGAATCTGTGCTACAATGCGTGGAGATGGTTATTGCAAAGCCACTTTATTTATGGTGGTTTTATTGGCAGGGGAGTGGGAGTGCAATACAATTTTAGCCACTCTGATGTCTCCATCTCCCTTACTTCCCACCTCCATTTCTAGAGCAGTTTTTTTTTTCCTTCAAATTACGTGAACTGTGCAAGGGACTTTCTGTACCTGAGATGGTACAAGATTAACTGGATGGTCTTGCTGAGCAGGGTGAGGTGTGGGTAGTTCGGGGAGAGCTGATGACCGTATGCCTCCACCACCATCACCAGCCCTGGCCCCGCCAGCTGCAGGCAGCAGGATCTCCTTGTATATGGCAGAAATCGGGTAGGACCAAGATCTGCGTGAAGCACAGCTGGGATGAACTTGAGCATGAAGAACGATGTGCTTCACACCGTGACCCGCAGGGATCCCAACTCTTGGGCATGAGCTGGGTCGGTGAGCAGCCCAGCCAGCAGCACTTTTTTGGATAATTTTAGAAAGATCTTGTTGAAGATCGGAGGGAGTCTCCAGAGCTACCAAGTCTGAGACCACTGCTTGGTTATGCTCCACTTCTCAAAGTGAACACATATCCCTCCCACCTCCCACTGGCGCTATCCACTGGATCACACAACCTTTTATAAACAAACCCAGAGAACGCTTTTGTCTCTTCCTGTCCTTTTCAGATATTTCGGGTGTTTGTGGCAATCTCTCCTGTTTATATAACAAAGCCACAGCCCAGCGTTTGTGGCACCATATCCATGGTAACCCTAATATAGCATCCACAGGCGACTAGATTTCATTAGGTGGCTCGGCTGCGGCAGCACTGGGGAGGGAATCTCTCTGGGATGCGGGGCTCCGCAAGCAGTCGGGTGGGAAGGGGCCTGGCTGCCCACCCGGCCTCGAGCGCCTGGCAAGGCAGCACCTCCCAAAGAGCAAGCGATGCTCTCCTTTCTCTAACTTTGGCCCTTCTCCTGCTCTCCCATCACCATGGCACAGCCCATCCACCTGCCTTTCACTCCGCAGAAGAGCCGCGGGCGCACGGCTGGACCAGGAGGAGAGGCAGAAGAGATGGGAGCTGCTCAGCCTCCTCCATGCATGGCAGTCCTCGCCGGAGCAGGGGCAGTGGGAATGAGCCATAAAAAGCAGCTGAGGTCCAATTCTGTCTCCAATTCAGGGAAACGCCTCCGGTGGCGGTGGGGAGGTCCAACTGCACGGTTGGGGCTGGATCCCTTCAGATGAGGTCCTCATGGGGCATGAGGCAGGGGGCATTACTCGGTGTCAGAGAGAGAAAAAATGGTCCTGAATTTGGTCCTGAGGAAGGCAAAAATGAGAAACAGGTTAGGAAAAAGCAAGAAGGTGGAACGAGCAAGGGGGATGTTACAGCGCTTGTTGCTCACATGCTGTAAGGCACAAACTCACGTGCAAGAAGTAGGGAACGGCTCTTCCCACCCACCGCTGTGGGTCACGGTCTCCCCCGAGTGTCCTGTCTCGGTTGGCACCCAGCACGTCTGTGGGTTAAACAGCAACTGCTGCAGCCACGTGTGGAGATTCCCATGCAAAACAACGGAGCTCAGAAATAACCGCCCTGAACCATTCACACCCTGGCCCAGCAAGGCCCAGGTGACATTGAGATATTAAAGAATCACCTGTGCCCCCGCTGGGCAACAGCACACTCAGATTTTCAGCCCCAGCACCCTCTCGGTGCACGACGAAGCCAAGGAGCAGCCTGCAGATCCCTTCTGATCTGTTGTGGGAACAGGACTGCGCAAAGCGATCCTTTTACAAGGATGATAAACAACTCTCCCCATCCCAGGATGTGTACTGAACAGGTCCCGTGAGCCATGAGGCCGGTCCAGACTCTCCGGCTGTGGTATGAAGGGTGGGATCTGGGCAGTGAAATGGCACAGAGCATCCATCAGGGCTGGGGTCCCTGGGACCCTGCACGATTGCCCGTCCACGTGAGCATCTCCCCTACGTGCCAGCCCTCTCTTCCCCCTTCTCATGCCGCGTCGGATCCAGCCTGAGTCAGACACTGCCTAACCTCATCAGCGCCGAGGCAAATTCGATCCTGGCGCTGGCTGGCCGCGAATGGATGGGGGCTGCGAACGGCAGAGCCCCCAGGGCACGGAGAGCTGCACGGGAGCAGACAGCGAGCTTCTCTCCCCTCCCTGCCCTCACCCAAATTGAATTTCCATTTATGTTAGCAAGGCAATGGATTATAGCTCGGAGGGGTGCTGCCTGCTTCAGTCCCTAATTTGGTGCATCAATTGTGTTTAAACCTACTTACCTGTAAGTCAGCCTTTGTTCCAGGCAGGCAGGCAGCCCTCGCCTCCTGCCGATGGAGGCAGCTGCTTCCCCGAGCTCCCTGCCACACATATCAGGCACTGCTGCTTCCAGGGCTCTGGGAACCACGGCTTAGCTGCCTTTAGGGACTGGCTTTGCATCCGGGGTCGTCAGTGGCAATGAAAGGCCATGGCAGTTTTAGCATGTCACCAGGACGGTTTGGACGTGGGGGTTCGCATGGCATCCAGCACAGCCAAGCTGGGGCCTGGGGGACACATCTGAGCACGAGCCATTAAAAATCGCCCTTCTCTGGGGCTCACAGCATGCTCCAGGTATTCCCTGTGCGTTACTGCACCCTTAGCTCCTTTCTGCCAGGGGGATTGTCAGGCTCTGCCTGGAGCGGGGTGTGCGGGGACACCTGAGCCTTGTCTCCAGCCAGGATGCTCCGTGCGAGCACCAGCGCAATTGTGCCGGCATCAGCTCCGGCAAGAGCTCCCAGACGGGCAGAAAGGCACTGCTGCTGCTCTGCCTTCAAGGAAAGGAGCTGAGCCCACGGCTCCCGTCCCACGGCCCTCCCGGTGCTCCTCCCGGCAGCCGGCCCATGGGAAGCCGCTCTGCGGCAGCCCCGAGCGGTTGGAGTTTCGGAGTCAGGAAACTGGCATTTCTACATCTCATTGAAGTCTTAAAATAAACACTCGGAGCAATGAGTGGAAAGCTGGATCCTCGCTCCTCGCCTGGATTTATGAGCAACGACTGGGGAGAAACTGAAGGGGGGAGAGATATACATAATTTTTTTCTCTTTAAATAAATTCTCACCGCTTATCTGCAAAGTTCAGCTGTTTTCAAGCTGACCTGCCCATGTTATGCTGTTCCACTGCAAATCCCTTCTGTAGAGGAAAGCTCAGGAGCTCCACTTGCACATGCTGGCAACCTGGGGTTTCAGCTCTAATAGACGGAGGCAGAACTCGTTAGCTAAGGACCCCCTCCCGCCCCCCCGTGAGGATCATTTGCCTTCCTGCCATGCTGGCAGCTCGGCTTCTTTCCCCTTACAATGAGGAAACAAAGCCAGGAGAGGAGGAGAAGTGGGTGAATCTGTGCTCAGAGGAGGTTAGAAATGGGGCAAGGCAAAAAATCTGTTCTCAGGGGCTTTTGTAACGCAGCCAGACGTCTACCCATGGAGCCAGGGCTGGAGGACAAGGGACATCCATCTGACGCCTTCAGACAAGGATGTCAGAGCACAGCGCATCCAGGAACCAGCCCAGGAGCCTCAGGCAAAGAGAGGGATGCTGCCTCCTCCTTCGGGAAGATGAGCGGAGCCGCAGACCGGTTGAGCTGTGGAGGTGCAGACCCAGCCCTGGACACCGCAGGGGTTCGGTTCACACCTCCAGCGAGGGTGGCCCCAAGAGCTGTCACCGTGGGAGCCTTCCCAGGCGGCTCTAATGGCCTCCCACACATTAAACTACCCGGACATGTGCTTTTAAAGCTGCCAGCAGCAGCGGGAGGGCTGGCGTGGGGCCGGGCTGTGCACCGGAGTCACTGCTCCCACGGGACGCGGGATGGGGACGAGGCTCGTCCGGGAGAGCTCAGCTCTCCGGCTTTCTCTCCGCTTTGGCCTTTTGCCTGACAAAGCTGAATGAGAGAGCAAAACCTCTAACCAGCAGGTCACCCGACAAGGAGAGACGCTCTGGATCAATTGCTGCGTTCCTGGGTAATGGTTGTGTTTTAGCACAGAAAACCTCATCGAATTTAGCGTAGGGATGCACACATTGATGATTCATTAAAACACCCGGGCACTGAGCTGAATCTATTTCCTCGCATTACGCAGGGCTGGGAAACATGGATCTGCCCCCATGACATTGCTGCAAGGACCATGAGTGAAACCCAAGACCCAGAGGGGACCGGAGGGGACTCCGCACAGAAGACATCTGAGAGCATCGCTTGTCACGGGAGCCGGCATTAATAAAACAAGACCACAAACTCTGAGACTAAAGCAAGGCACTGTGTATGTATCAAAGAGCTTGAGGCGGTTCATTATAATTCCAATTAACGTTGATAAGTTAATAACCTAAACAGAATACATCAGACTTTAAACAAATGAGAAGGGGGAGGGGGAAAGACAATAGGTATCTTTAAACCGGAGCCAAAGTCCCAGCTGCTACAAAAGCAAAGAAATAACAAATCTTTAACATCTCCGAAGGTCCAGGCAGGCAGGACCTTCAATGGGAGCCAAAGTGGGGTGGGAGAGGAGCTCGGCTTCATGTGGGGATCCTTATCTTTGCTTAAATGCTGGGTTTGGACGGGCCAGAAATAAATCACACGAAGGTGAAGGAGAGAAGGAGAGGAGAGGAGTTTAATTTCCGGCTGTTTGGGGGAAATCATCATTTTCTCCGGCATGCAGCTTTGCAGGAAAAATATTTCAAACACTCTCAATGTTACTTAATGCCCAGGAGCTCCGACAAGGTCCTGCTCGTGATCAGGGATCCTTTGTGCTAATCGCATCATTAGAAAGCAGAAGAGCAAATCTCAAAGCCTGCAGCATCTACCATTTGCCATCCTATTCCCAAAACACTCAACCTGGTGGGATAATTACCTAAATAATCAGTGCAGCACGGATATTCTCTCCTTGTCCCACCCCAGAGCAATCCCATCTGAAAGGAGAAGCGTCTCCCAGGTGCCGCACACCCGATGCTGAACTCTATACTGCACCGATGAGAAATTCCCGGGAGGAAAATGCAAGCAGACGGGGACATTCGCTGGGCTCTTGTTTCTCCTGGGTGCTCTCAGGGGTGAAATCCGGGCAATGCCAGCACCACAAAGCCCCCGGGGCTGCCAGGGTGAGGGGGCCATTCCCTGGCGCTGCTGGACTGGGGAGAAGAGCAGCCTGGAGCTGCCAGGGCAGGAGGCTGAGAAGGGCTGAATTCAGTTCCTGTGACAGTTATTAACCAAAAATATAAATTTTCCACCTGGAAAAGTAAATTGAGCCCCTGAGGTGCCCTCCACAGGCAATACATCCCTATGGTGTATTTTGGAGGAGGATGGGAGAGAGAGTTTGCCCTTCCCTCGCTGCAGTCCCCGCCAGCTGCCCCCTCCAGCCGCTGCAGCTGAGTCCATTCGTGCTCCCCGTGTCCCCCGAGGCACTCCCATGAACGACGCGGCATGCTGCTCATAACCTGACACTCATTCTAATTTTCTTCCCTGATTTCTCTGAGCATTAACAAGCTGGGGTGATTCTGCTCTGGTTTGTACCCTTTCTGTCCCCGGCTGCTGGGAGCCTGTGGGGCCGTCTCCAATGCTGCGGTGTGCAGGAAAGACCCCGTGACGTGCCCGGACCCCAGCTCAGCACTGCCAGGCCGGCCCTACTCTGCTAAAACAAACTCTGGCAGCATTTTCCTGGAGGTGTGATCACGATTACATGTAAAACTATAACTAACAGGTTAAAAAACGGACTGAGGCTGAGATGGGAGGAGAACAGCCATTTCCCACGCTGTCTCCAGCTGAGCTATTGGGCTGGAAAAAGCACCATTGCCACCACCCAAAACACGGGAAGGACATGTCCTCTCCTGGGACCCTTCTTCTGGACCTGCTCTGGCACCCACGAGCGCTCCAGCAAACGACACCGCCATCGGCTTGGAGGGGTTCATTTTAAACCCAGCGGCAACTAAAGGACTGCGGGGCTCCGGGTCGCTTGACCCGGCTCCGCTTTCAGCAGCATCTCATGCGAATGTGTCCCCAGGGAGGCCAGCCTCCACAAATAAATAAGCACAGAAACGTCTCCGTGGGCTTCGTGCCATTGGCGGGGGCCCTGGGAGGGAACGTGCAGCCGGACGGGTCCCTGCAGTGCAGCCCGGACCTCGGCACAGCCTGAGCAGCACGACACAACCCGGCTGGGGCGAGCCCAGGGGTCTCCTGGGTGCGCTTGGACCAGCTTGTCTGCGAGCCACCGCTCTGCGTGGTTACTCACAAGAGCGAAAAGAAAAGGGGGATGCACACAGTGGTACCCTGCCCTGCACCCAGCAGAGTGTGGGCAGGGAGAGGGACTGGGATGCTGCATCCACCTGGCAGCTGACCCTGGGATTTGATCCCTCCCAGACTGTCCACCTCTCTGGTGATAAGTGATCCCAGGCTGGGGACGTGGGGATCTGTGGCTGGGATTGCTCCTGGGGCTATCCCGGAGCTTTCGCCCCATGGAGCACAGGCGGGGACGGCTGCAGAGCTGGGCGAGAGGCAACGCAAGCAGGGCAGAGCGTGTCCATGCAGGGCTCAGCAGGAGCAGCTTGCGAGTAAACAGCCCTTTCCAGCCACTAAGGAAGATTTAAGAGTGAATAACATCAGCCCAGTCGAATTAAATTACTATTGATAATGTCCATGTGCAATTAGACCCAATTAAGGGGAGGCAGTGAATGATGAGTGTTCGGCCAGGAGGTGTGGGGGGGGGGTCAATACACCAATCCAATTTCCCAACAACCAAATGCAATTAAAGAGAATCGCTTACCCGGTTCGCCCAGGAGGGCCAGCACATAAATGGGCAAAGCCCGGCGCGCGGGTGCCGTCCTCCCCAGGATGCAGAGCTCCGGCAGCAAGCCCTGCCCCTGCCCCAGCTTCAAGCTGCGGGAAGTGGCATCCATGTACTTCACCATGATCGCAGTGTTCCTGGTCATCTTGGTGGTGGCCCTGCAGGGCTCGGCACCCCGCGGGAGCGATTTTCCCTACAAGGTGCCCCTCGATCCCCAGGGGCTGCTCGAGCTCTCCTGGAACGTCAGCTACCCCGAGCAAGCGGTGCATTTCCAGCTCCTCATCAGGGACCTGCGGTTCGGGCTCCTCTTTGGGATGTCGGACAGGGGCGAGTTCGAGAACGCCGACCTGGCCGTGCTCTGGAGCGACGGGCACAATTCCTATTTTGGGGTGAGTCGCTCGTGCCTTTGCACGGCTGCTTTTTTGGGGTTGCCTCCCCGCGGGTGAATCTGGCTCGCGGTTTGAAAGAGCGGCGCTGGTCCAGGGCACGGCACACGCTGGACCGTTCCCGCTGCCCGGGTGGACGGGGTCCAAAAGGGCTTGGGGGTTTCTATCCCAGAGGGACCCACAGATCAGGTCTACACTATGCGTTTTGCACAGGATCTTCAACCCAAAGAGAAAAGAATAGGCTGAGTGGACCCAAGACCTGGATGTTTCTGCTGTACTTGGCTACCAAGAGCTCTACAGGTGGTCGTACAGACCAGCTCACGCTCCCACTCTCACTCCCACACACATGCAGGGTGCATCAACACCTTGGTTCGCCTCTGTGCTGCTCTCAGTCACGTTAAAAATTAACCACAGCTGCCGTTAATGACTTTGAGAAAAGTGCAAAAGTTATCAGCCAGAAAAGCCTGCTCCTGTCAGCACCAAGAACCCGGCTGCGGGTCGCCCTCGCCGCTACCGCAGAGATCCGCAGGACACAGGGAAACCCAGCCTGCCGGCAGCACGTCGTTATCAGAAATTAAGCATGCAAATGTATTTGGGTGATATGTAAATGCCTGGTGGTAGCAGACTCGGGGTGGGGGGAACTCATTTTCAGCCTGGAGAAGAGAAGGCTCCAGGGAGACCTTCCAGCCCCTTCCAGTCCCTAAAGGGGCTCCAGGAAAGCTGGGGAGGGACTCTGGAGCAGGGAGGGGAGTGATAGGATGAGGGGTGATGGTTTTAAACTGAAAGAGGGGAGATTTAGGAAGAAATCCTTTGCTGTGAGGGCGGTGAGCCCCTGGCCCAGGTTGCCCAGAGAAGCTGTGGCTGCCCCATCCCTGGAGGGGTTCAAGGCCAGGTTGGACGGGGCTTGGAGCAACCTGGGCTGGTGGGAGGTGTCCCTGCCCAGGGCAGGGTGGGGTGGGACTGGGTGGGCTTCAAAGGTCCCTTCCCACCCAAACCATTCTGTGATTTTATAATTTCTAATTTTGCTGATTGATTTTGCTACTGCAAATCGCTCTCCTTCCTTACACGGTCCGTTTGCCCAGGTTCTTGTTTGGTTTGTCTTTCCGCCGGGGCGGCAGTTGCAGTAACTCCCCCTGTGCTCTCCGGAGGGTACCTATCCCCAGACCACCACGTCAGGCTTATTGCAATTGCGCTTGGCTGCAGAAAGCAATTCACATTTTTCCCCATGTGAGGCTTTCCAGTAAGTTAAATTTTACCTCTCTGCTTACTTCAAATTAACCATAAAATACATTCTCTCACAATCAGCCGCAATGTGATCTGCAGCGTAATGAAAGGCTGAAAAGGAGAGCTTATTATCTGTACTGTTTTCCTGCTAATTACCAGCCATTCAGGATGCGTGGTGGCCCGAATGCTACAGTATTTCACAGCATCACGTTAAAAAAACATAAAGGATCATTTCTAATCTGCCTTCATGTGCTTGCTGAAAGACAAACGGCGCTGAATTAAACACCGGGCAGAATGTGGGCTTTCTCTTTCAGTTGGTGCCGAACAGCATCCTACGAGGAGATTTCTGTAAGTCTCTCCAGTCCTGGTTTTCTCTCTCCCAGCAACCTTTCTTCTGGATAAGTATGTCAGCTGTTAGAAAGATCCAAATTTGCTTAACCCCCCATGTACTACGAGATTAATTTGCACACCATACTCCTATAAAAACAAATGTCATGCTAGCTTCGTGTAGCTGATTTTACTCTCCCCCTCTAAGGACAATATGTTCTCGAAATATCGCTCTATACTTCTGGCTGAAATGATGCCAGGATGCTTTATTCTTTTTCTACTGCTTTCTCCCCCAAGATGAGAGAACCGATGCCACTTGTGTGCGTACAGCGAGGTACTTCTTAGATGCCTTTTCTCAGTAAACAAAAGGTATCAACGGGAGTTGCAAAGGATCAAGACAACACCACTGTTCAAATCCAAATTACTGCAGGATTTCACACTCCAAACCTTCAAATCCTTAAGCACAGGAGTGACCTACTGCTTTGCTTCTCGGTGTGGGTTTCTCACCATTGTCAACACTGAGCAGTTTTTGGGAGGCCTTCCTGGGGCTGCTGGAACGATCTGGCCACAAGAAATTAAGGATTTTGAAGAGGGGTAGCGATTTCTAGGGCTGACCTAGGGCCCAGCAAGGGTCTGATCTTAAATTGCGAGCAGCCGGTTTGTGGCAAGGATCTTGGAGAGCACGTCACCCCCCCTCAGAAGGTCCCTCAGCCAAATACACCCAACACGCAGCACAGACCGATGCTACACCTTCATGTGTCCCTGCGGCTTTCCTCCCCCGGCGTCCTTTCCTCCAGTTGCATCTCAACTTGTAAAGGTCTTTCTGCAGGATATTAATGCTGGGTCACCTGTTTCACAGGTCTCCCTGTGCTCATCCATGTGCCACCACCAAGGGTCTCGTGGCAGGGGCCCGTGCCAGCACGGCGGTGCCCATGGGCTGCTGGAGGGGGACATGGGGCAACCAAAACACAGGCTCCCTCCACCTCCAGGAGATGGAGGGTGAACCAACCAGAGGGTGAACAGAAGGAGGACCTCAGGACTTGCGGTACCACTGGAGGTCACTGCCATGGGCTCCTCGGGCTGAGCAGGGCTGGCAGAGCCTCCTGGCTCAGTGGGATGCTCTTCTTCCCGCAGGATGCCTGGAGCGATGCCCAGGGGCAGCTCCACATGGACTCGCAGCAGGACTACCAGCTTCTTGGGGCTCGGAGGGCTCCCGAGGGGCTCTACCTCCTCTTCAGAAGAGCCTTCAGCACCTGCGACCCCAAGGACTACCTTATAGAGGTACGGCTTCGCCCTCACCCCGCTACAGCACTCCCCAGCCCCATGCCAGCCCTGGGGGACCAAGCTGGGCTGCAAACTCCAACCTGCATGGTTGTACCTGACCCGTGTTTTGTCTTGGGGACAGCATCAGGCGTTTGCGCTGTCTAGGGCAGAAAGGAAGCATGCTACAGATGTCAGCCCTGGGACATGAGTAATGTTTGGCACAATCTATTTACAACCTCTTATAAACCTCTATGAAGTGTAGGTTTTAGCTCGTCTGCATCATCAGCTCCTGTTAAGCGTGTGTTAGGTCTATATAAATACCCTCCTGCATCACTCCGGCTTGCAGTCTGGAGCCAACTCTTTGGAGTGTTACAAGGAGATGTTGATGTTGTTGAACAGGAGGCAAAGAGGAGGGTTTTGGCAGGAGCCAGAGCAAAGGGACGGCAAATAGAGTCACTGCAGTGTGCTTGTCTGTGGTTCGGTCAAGTCTCTCCTCCACGAGAGGGGACCTGGGGGAAACCTTCCCAGTGGGGATGTTGAAGAGCTTCAGGGTCTCAAGCCATGGACCCCAGGTGCGGGCACGAATCGGCACAAGGCTCATTTCAGATGAAAGCCTTTGCTGGGCAGGATATTTTAAAGCCCACGTGGGCACAGAGCATCCTTGAGTTTTTGTTGCTCGTTTTCAAAAGCTTGTCTTGCGGTGAGAAATGTCTACTGTCTGCCAAAACATAGAGAGCCCTGCAGGAAAAAAAAAAAAATCTGTGTGTGAACCGGGAAAAGACTTGCAGGTCTTTATTCCCTGATCCTTAAAGAGAAAATGATTCTCCTTTCCTTTCTTCCTTATCTCCTGTCCAGAGCTCACTGGGTTCAGCAGCACCTTCCTTGCTTGCAGTAGACTTTCAGCAGAGCCTCTCTCGGTATCCCCCAACAGAGGCTGGCAGAAAGGGAGGATTTCAAGGAGAAGTTTTTGGGTTTTTTCTGCTGTTCCTCGCCAGGCTGCTGCCCACGGCCATTGCTGGGGCTGGGCTGCAGGGTGGGATGAGCCCTGAACTGACACGGCTGTCCCAGCCTGGAGCTCAGGAGGGACGAGGGGCTCTGAAAGAGCAGAGAGGAGACGTGACCCTTACAGAACTGATGCCATCTAGGGAAAACTTTTCAGACTCTCGCAACTGGTAGGGAACCCTCTGTGATCAACACCAGCCAAAGAAATGACCCTAAATCTACAGTCTTTCTGGGACAGACTAGCAAAGCGAGCTACTGGTGAAGTCAGTGTGGCTTCACACCTGGGGAGGGGTCCAGGCCCACTCCTGGATGCATGCCACCGATACTGGTGCTAATAGTCCATGCAGTTCACACACCCGCATGAAAAAACACCTGATATACTTTGCTCTCGCTTCAGGATGGCACCGTGCACCTTATCTATGGGATCCTGGAGAAACCGGTTCATTCCCTCCAAGCCATCAACATCTCTGCCCTCCACAGGGGACTGCAGAGGGTGCAGCTGCTAAAGCCCAACATCACTGTCCCTGAATTGCCCAGCGACATGAAGACCATGGAGATAACAGCCCCCAACGTTGTCATTCCCAGTCAGGAGACAACCTACTGGTGTTACATGATAGAGCTCCCAGACGACTTCCCCAAACATCACATTATCATGGTAAGAGGCAGCAGAAGGTTGCTTTCCCTGGTGCAGATCAGCAATCACGTTCACGTTCAGCCATTCTGCAAAGTCCACCTCTTCCCTGCCCTTTCACAGGGAGGTTTCCAGACCCACACGTCTTCTCCAACGTGGTACCAAAACATCTCCCAGAGCCATCCCACCAGCCAGTAGCATCCTCATGTCTCCTAGAGAACCCGAAATCAGAAGTTTCTCAGCAGGAGGTGGCAGGGTGGTGACTTTCCACCTGGCACAACGAGCAAGTACCAGGGCAAGCTCAGAGCAGCTCCCTCACAGAGCTGTCCCCCGCAGAAGGCAGAGCTGTAGCCGTCAAGGACAGACCCATGGCAGGATTATGGCACGCAACGAGCCACGAGGAATACCATCCCTGGAAGTATTTAAAAGATGGGTAGACATAGTGCTTAGAGATATGGTTTAGTGACGGGTTTTGTCAGAGTTAGGTTGATGGTTGGACTAGGTGATCTGAAAGGTCCCTTCCAACCTAGACAATTCTATGGTTCTATGAATACATAAAGATGGGAAACAAAGGAACAGGGCTGGCAAGAGCAGGGCAGATGAGCCAGGACATGAACTGGCTTCTAAAAGATCAGGCCTACTCCAAAAAAGAAAAAAAAAAAGGGTTAGAGACATAAACGCAACTTGTGTGCATTGCCCAGATGTGTGGCACATGCTTGGGTCACCTCCTTCCAAGGAAAGGCAGAAACCTGCAGGCAGCCTAGTGCTGGGAAAGGCAGGCGTAACACCAGTCTGGCCGCCCATCACGAGCTGGTGGGAGAGCATCGCCCCATCAGGCGTGGAGGTGGCTCGGCAGATGACCTGGCACACCCAGAGTCAAAATCACACAACAGGGAGAGGGAAAACCTGACACACAAGGCAAGTGCTTAGTGATTTATAGGGGAGAGACGGCTTTGCAAAGGAAAACTCAGAAGGAGGATTTTCTCTCCAACAGATGGTGTGAAATGAATCATCTGTGTGTAAGTAAAAAGTGCGTAACTCCCGATACCTTCCCGCTGCTGCAGATCATTTCTACAGCTGGCGCTTTTAGCCAGAGCCGTTCCTCAGGCTTATTTGAAGTCACTCTTTCTACCCCAAATCCCCCTCCCCATGCCCCGAGCAGCTGCTGGCTAGAAACAAAACCCAATAGCTGCAGGCAGAGCTACGACAACATGGCCAGGACCCTCTTCAGGAAAAAGTCCCCAGGGTCACTTACACCTGCAAGACTAGCAAAGGGCTCAGTCATCACAAAGCAGACCAAGATCTTCTGCTGATCAGGTGCATCTGTCGCTTGACAAGGGACAAGATGTTTCTCTATGAGCTTTGGTGGACTCTGGGTTGGTCCCAAAGACAACCAAGAGCTCTTGGCCCTTAGTGCCTCATGCTCAGAACAGCCTTCCCTCCCCATCGCGCAGCAGAAACCATCTCCCATTCAGTAATGGAGACCAGACATACCTGCCTTGGGCTCCCTGTGGAGCCTGCACAGACAGCAGCCCCCAGGGATGGGCTTAGCAAATGGTCTTAAAGTGTCCTCCTTCTTGGATGCTGCTTTGCAGTACGAGCCAGTGATCACAGCAGGCAATGAGGCCCTGGTCCACCACATGGAAGTCTTCCAGTGCGCTGCTGAGTTCGACAGCTTCCCCCATTACAACGGACCCTGCAACTCCAAGATGAAGCCAGACCGGCTCAACTACTGCAGGCATGTGCTTGCAGCGTGGGCCATGGGAGCGCAGGTGGGTGTGAGACAGGACCCACCACCCTGGGTGAAAGCTTTGCTCCTGGGTGCTTTCCTGCTGCTTCCCAACCTTTCCCGATCCTATCTTGGGATTGTCCCATGAGGGCTACCCCAACTCCGGTATCTGCTGGGATTGTGTCTGAGCTCCTCCCAGACGTGTCTGAGTTTCCACCTCACCCCAGCCCATCTCCGTGGTGCCATAAATGGGTGTGATGCCCCTACTCAGTGGTTATGCCATTGCATGTGCATGCCGGCATGTGAGAAGCCTTTGGAAGCAAGACCAGTTCACCAAGCACAACCAAGAGCACAAATCCTGTCCCTCAGCCCACGATGGGCGTCAGGATTATGCCCAGTCATTCCCCTTACCCTTTTCAGCCTTGACTCCAGGAAAGCCACCCTGCCGCTCCCCTAACACCCTTGCTCTGCCTCCAGGCTTTCTACTACCCCAAAGAAGCCGGTCTTGCCTTCGGTGGCCCAGGCTCCTCCAGATATTTGCGCCTTGAGATCCATTACCACAATCCCCTGGTGTTCAAAGGTGAGTGGGTGCGTGGCGATGCCCGGTGCCTCCCCAGCGAGGCGCTGGCAGGAGAGCTGGGTAAACACCAGGGACTGCCACCCTGCCAGGGAGGGCTTCCCGCGGAAGAAAACTTGGCCAAAATCATAGCCCTGTTTGCAACTTTCTGGAGACCTCATGGTCCAGATCTGCATTGGGGAAGGAATACATTAAATCCTCACCATGTTGCTGCCTTTCTGGTCTCGGCGAAGTCATCCTCACCAGAGGCTGGACCCCATCCTCGCGCATGCCTGGTGGTGGGGAGGGATGCTCAGGGACGGGAGCCTGGCTGAGCCCACAGCCCCCCAGGCAGAAAGCTGCCCCTGCACATGATTCCTGCCGGGCCACGGTCCAAGGCAACATCATTATTTAGCTGGGCTGTGACAGGTTGTCCCCCCCCGATTTCTGCGCAAGGTGGTGGTGGGGGGTCTGAGCTCAGAGCCAAGAGCCACAGCGGTGCCAAAGTCACCAGAGAGCCAGCACCAGCCTGGCTGGGGATGGGGGAATTTAGATGTTGTTTTACTGGTACTCCTGCTTCGATAACATTGTCAGGAGACACACTTAAAAAAAAAAAGGATGGCAAACAACCCAGTTTCTTCATTAACATAAAAACAAGTAGCTTCTTGACTACCCAAGTATATTTTTAGGAGACCAGAGCATATGTACTGTAGATCAATCATAGCACATTCGGCAACTTGAGAAGAAACACGTCTATAAATAAGGAGCTCATGTCTTTCATAATTTATTTGCTTTTGTGTGTTAACCAATAGTGTCCCCCCCGTTATTCTTATCTCTGGGCGGGCTCCAGCCCAGAGACAGGGAGTTCAAAGCCACCCTGAAGCCCTCCTGACCTACTGAACCTGCCCCTTCCCTTTGCTTGCAGAGCTGGGTGGCAAATGGGAGCCAGAGCTCGGCTCTGCATCTCAGCAGAGCCCGCTGCCCCGTGCTCAGCATCTGCCAGGGGCACACCATGGGCACAGGGGCTTCCCCAGCTCCCACCAGCTCCTGGGGGCAGGTTCAATGGAGCAATCTCAAATGCAAGAGGGACCAGAAGCTTCCCAAATGCAAGGAGTACTTGCTCCATTGGCATTTCTCCTCCTGCCAGGCCCCCAGTAACAGCATGGCCTTAGTTATCTGGATGCATCAGTTACAGATGCAACGAGCCGTAACTCTGAGGGACTTCTCCAAAGCACCCCATGATCCGTCCTGCTTTGGGCTCTCCAAAGGCACTACTTACCTCTCTTGGGAGCAATTCAACCTCAGGCCAGTGCCTTCTCTAGGGGACCAGGCATGTGTTTGGGGCCACTCGGTAAAGGCTTGGATGAAAATATCTACAATTTTAAAACATTAAGAACTGCACACATGAAGAAAGCTGTGAGTGAGAGGCTGGAGCAACCTCTCCCCACACCCACTGCAGCACAGTGTCGTTTTTCACGCCTGACCTTGTCCCAGCAGCAGTCACTTCTCCCACGGTGACTTGCAGCCTCATCCTCTTGCCTGCCAGGTCGCCACGACTCCTCGGGAATCCGCCTCTACTACACGGCCACCCTGCGACGCTACGACGCTGGCATCATGGAGCTGGGCTTGGTCTACACGCCGGTGATGGCCATTCCCCCGGGCGAGGACGCTTTCATCCTCACAGGGTATTGCACCGACAAATGCAGCCGGCTGGTGAGTGCCCATCCTCTCCGCCCCGGCTTCACCTCCGAGAAGAGAGGTTGCAAGTGGTTTTTCCCAGGTCCCAGGCAGCAGTGATACCGCACCGAGCTCCGGGCTCCCAATTCCCGGTGTTAAACTCCCTGAATCCCTTACCACGAGGTTGTGCTGGAAAGAAAAAGATCTGCCACGTACAACAAACAGCGAGCAGCTGGTTGGGATGCGCTGAATCCCCCTCGAAGCAGCTCTCCTGGGGTGCCATCTGCTCCGGCTCCCCAGGGTACCATTCCCATAAATCTTGCTGCCGAGCTGGCTGTGTCCCAGCGGTGCTTTCCCCCATGGAGATGGGAAGACTGGTCTCTGCTTCTAAGGAGCTTGCCAAGAGCTCTCTCAAGTACAGTTTCAAAATGCCCACCTTGTTCTCAAGGAAGTTTTAGTGGATGTTTTTGTAGGGTCTACCCAAAAGGAATCATTTGTGCCACCACTAACGAATGCGAGGAGGCAAGCAGCCTCCGGCTCAGCTGCTCCTGCTGACTTAGGGCACGGCAGCACATAAATTGGTTTTGGCAGCGGACTGAGTGTCTGTCCCTCTGCAGGGAGCTCGCTTCTACGCTGCTCCAAGGGCACAGCCATCCCCAAAGCCCCGTGTCAGGGGGTGTCAGGGATGGCCGGTCCCGAGCACGCAGCAAGGGGATGCATGGGAGGGGAGAGGGATGGGGATGGTCAAGGGGCTTGAGCCGTCCTTCTCCCAGGCTCTGCCCGCTGCCGGCATCCGCATCTTCGCCTCCCAGCTCCACACTCACCTGGCAGGACGAAAAGTGGTGACAGTGCTGTCCCGGGATGGGAGAGAGCGGCAGGTCGTGAACGCCGACGGTCACTACAGCCCTCACTTCCAGGTACAGGGGTCTGAGGGGGCAGCGGGGGGTCCCGGCTGGACGTCACCCGTGGGGCTGCCCCAGGCACAGAGCCATGGCATTGCTCCGACTCGGCCCCTTTCCTTCCTTCCCAGGAGATCCGCATGCTGAAGGAGCTGGTGGCTGTTTTTCCGGTGAGTAGCTCCAAAAACCATGGTGGCTTCCGAATAGTGCAAGACCTTCACCAGACCCCCGCAGACCCGAGACCCCTGACTCCTTTACACCACCTCATCCCCGCCGGTGCTGGCAGCCCCTGCCCACGCACAGGCACCCGCTGCCATCTGGGACCTGCCGAGGCGGCTACGGGAGGACACGCTCCCCGTGGTCCCCGGGTCATCTCTGCCACCTCCGTGCAGATGCCTTGGGGACACTGGAACCCATCTCATATGGCACAAAACGGGTGTGTGGGCAAGCGAGCTGTGCCGGGAGCTAAATTAAGCATCTAATTGAGCTGGGCTTCCTCTAGCAGAGGGAGGCTCCTCGGGGGGTGAGGGCGAACCGTGCATGCACTGGAGGTGCCCCCTCCCTGCTGGCTTGAGGGAAGGAGAGGAAGAGATTTGGCAGCGAACGTGGTGGGAGTGGGCGGTAAAGCAGAGGCTGAGCGTGCCCCGGGGCTGTACGGGTGAGGAAGGACCCGGCTGCAAAGCGGAGGGCACCTCTGGGAGCCATTGTGTCCCAAGAGGCTGCTCAAAAGCCTCAGCACCCATTGAAACCATCCCCAGGGCTGTGCTCCGGGGTGTCCCCATGGGCCCTGGCACCGACAGCGGAGCAGGGGGTCAGTTGCACCATCAAGTTGGGTATAGGTTTGGCCATTCAAATCGTTGCCTAAGTGCACTTTTTTTAGGTGCTTCAGCCCTGCAGAAATTCTTAGAAAGTGAGGAAAGCACGAAACACCGTCCCTGGGATACGGCCCAAGGGAATCTCCCCAGGGGATGCCAGTTTAGCAAGTGCTCCTGCGGCACCGCAGCCGGTGCTGGTGGGGAAAGGGGCTGCCCCCGGGCTGGCACCACCACAGGGAGCATCTGCTACGTTACACACTCCCCGGTCCCAAATTTGCCGATTGGAAAAGGGAAACTCTGCACTCTCACACCTACACACATCTGTGTTCGACCTCCCCCAGGGTGACGAGCTCATCACGACCTGCACATACAACACGGAGGACCGGAGCCGAGCCACCGTGGTGAGTGCGGGGGCGAGCTCTCTGCCCGCCTGGGGCACCCCAGCGCTGGGGGCACCCACAAAGGGGGGGACCTGCATGAACCCTGCTGAATCGCAGCCAGAAACCAGGGGGAAGGCGGCAAAAGAAGGGAGCCCACAAGGCTCCGCTGCCTGCAGCAGGGATGCTAAGGTGCTAATTGAAAAGTAGCGTGTGTCACTCTAATTCCCATCACAAGCTGTTCCACCGGGGATTAATTGTTATTAAAGAGAAGTGGCGTCTTTTTGACAGTGCATGTTATTTTCTTACATAGGCAGCAAAAAAAAAAGAGACTGTCAGAGGCACCATCAACAGGGACAAAGCTAAATATAGCAGAGGGATTATAGGAAATCTGCATTTTAATGTAAACCACACCATCTAGCCTGAAAGTCTGTCCTTGCATAAAGGGTGGATGAGCAGTGTGGCCCATCCCATCCACCTGAGGGGGGTGTATATGTGTGTGTGTGTGTGTGTGTGTGCACATGGGGGTGTGAGCTTCGTGCCTTTGCAGCCCCCCTGCCCTCCCCGGCAGGGCAGAGCTGGACCCCGCTGCCAGCAGGTCTGTGTGTGTGCCGCAGGGCGGGTTCGGCATCCTGGAGGAGATGTGCGTGAACTACGTGCACTACTACCCCCAGACGCAGCTGGAGCTGTGCAAAAGTGCCGTGGATCCCGGCTACCTGCACCGCTACTTCAACCTCGTCAACAGGTACAGAGCCCCCGCACGGCGGTGCGGAGGGCAGAGGGACCACTGCAGAGCCCTTTGGTAGTAACGCTGGGAAAAAGTTTAAAAAGTGGGGTTTGGGACCCTGGCTGGGCAGGCGGTGTGCGGGGGCACGCAGGCAGTGCGGGTTTCAGGAGCCGTGGCTGCCCGCTGGAGCACAGTCCTGCCCTCCCCTGCCCCCGGAGCTGGCAGCCATAGCCGGGGCTTTGCAGTCCTCAGCACAAGAAGGACACGGAGCTGTTGGAGCGGGGCCAGAGGAGGCCGCGGAGATGCTGGGAGGGCTGGAGCCCCTCTGCTGGGAGGACAGGCTGAGAGAGCTGGGGGGGTTCAGCCTGGAGAAGAGAAGGCTCCGGGGAGACATTAGAACCCCTTCCAGTCCCTAAAGGGGCTCCAGGAAAGCTGGGGAGGGACTCTGGAGCAGGGAGGGGAGTGATAGGATGAGGGGTGATGGTTTTAAACTGAAACCATGTAGGGGAGATTTAGGAAGAAATTCTTTGCTGTGAGGGCGGTGAGCCCCTGGCCCAGGTTGCCCAGAGAAGCTGTGGCTGCCCCAGCCCTGGAGGGGTTCAAGGCCAGGTTGGACGGGGCTTGGAGCAACCTGGGCTGGTGGGAGGTGTCCCTGCCCAGGGCAGGGGCTTGGAACTAGATGGACTTTAAGGTTCCTTCCAACCCAAACCATTCTGTGATTCTATGATTTAAGGATGGCTGTGCAGTGAGAACCACCAGGAAGGGAGAGCATTCCCAGGGAGGGACTTCCCGACAAGAGCCAGTGCATGGCCAAGGACTTATGTGCAAAATACTTCTTATAACCCACGGCAGACGCCAAGCGCCCCTGCCAGAGAAGCAGCCTGCAGCTCATTCACCCACAGTGAGAGGGGCGAGGTGCTGACCTTGCACAGGATGTCCTCCTCGCGGGGAGTCCGGCTCGCCCCAAATCTTCCCTCCTCGCCGGCTGCGCGAGGCTCTCCCTGCTCCCAGCGCTGACTTCGGAGTCGTTCCAGGCCCAGCTTTAGGCAGGGAGGGATTAGACACACGCAGAGCTGAAAGGGGATGGCATCGCTGCGTTTCAGTGTGGCATTTCTCCTGCCCCAGGTTTAACGACGAGGAGGTCTGCACGTGCCCGCAGGTCTCTGTCCCGCAGCAGTTTTTCTCCGTCCCCTGGAACTCGTTCAACCGAGATGTGCTGAAATCCCTCTACGGCTTCGCTCCCATCTCCATGCACTGTAACAAATCCTCAGCCGTCCGGTTCCCGGTAGGTACCAGCTTCACAACCAAAGCTTCACAGCAAAACTCCTGGCTATAGGTGAAAAGCAGCTCGTCAGAGCTGTGCCACAGGGTGATCCCGATGAGATGGGTCAGGTCTCCGGTGCTCAGGACATGGATGCACCTGGCGGGTCAGGGCAGGGACCTGGAGCTGCCCAGGGGACCCCGGCATCCGCAGGACACTGAGCCCAGCCCAAACCTGGTGCTTAGAACAATACAGGACGAGCCCGCGGTGGATGTGCTCGGCCAGATTCGGTTAGGGGATGCATTTGCATAAAGCGACTTTGAGGCTGCTTTTGCTGAGCGTTAAAGCAGGGCTAGCTCCAGAACCGAGGAGAAACGCGAGGCGGTTTTTAGGATTTTGGCAAATGACATCAGGTCCCAGCAGAGCGAGCTCATTACGCACGGCATCTGTGCAGTCTCCGAATGTGGAGATCCAGCAAAACCTGAGGGATGAAGGGGCGTGAGATCTTTAAAGAAAAAACAGGCCCAGCCATGATGGTCATGATGATGAAGACTTAAAACCCCTGATGGTCCCTACCACCATCAGCTCCCGACAGCATTTATCAGCGTAATAAACTCACACGATACGTTATTTCTGGATCCAGCGGTATCCCCTGCAGTGCCAGAGGATGCCAAGCTGATTGCAGGGAAGACCATCAGCTTTCTGCCCCGGTAAAACCCCTTTGGCAGAGTCTGCTCTGGAGGGGGCAGAAACCTCTCCGGTCCCCTGGAACCAGAGACCCGGCACCTCTCGGCCACGCAGAGCCCGGCTGCAGGGACAGAAGTGGCGCAGAAGTCTTGTGCAGCAGCTGAATTACAAATTAAGCCTCTTAATTACGTCCCAGACAACTCTCTTGATTTCAGCGAGGTCTGGGGGGTGGCAGGGAAGAGATTCGAGCGGAGCAGATCCGACGCTGGCACAAAGTGGGTCAGGATCGTCGCAGCGAGGGCGAAGGAGCCGAGCTGCCCCTCCTGCTCTGCTGGTGTTTTCAGAGCGAGCCCGATTTTAAGACATCTCATTTATTCCACACGGTTTCTGCCAAGAGAAGAGCACCAGCTTCTAATTAAGCTCGTGCTTTTGCAGTTCAGCGATCCCAAACCTGACGAGCTTTCTGGAAGGACTGAGTGCTGTTAATTACGTGAGCGGCTGCGGGGAAGTCACTGTCCCCCAGTCCCCTGCACCTGCAAGGGCTCGCAGTGAACTCCACACTCTCTATGTTCAGATTTCTGCTCAAAAGCACTGAAAACAACAACCATCGAGACACTCCAAATGCCTCTGATCTACCCCAAAAGCAGGGTGCTGGCAAGGGTTTGGGACATGTCGGCACGGCAGGATGCTGCAGCGGATGGGCTTAGGGCTGGGGCCAAGCCCGGGAGCAGGAGGACCCTAAACATGCTTAACTGCTCTTGTAAGCCATGAGGGTACAGGAAAACGGTCCTTTCTCCAGCTGGGGCTCCCCCGCAACACTGTCCTCTCTCCGGTCGCTTCCCATGTGAGTGGTCCCTCCATCCCTCTCCACCTTTTCCTGGTGCCAGAGCAGGCTCTGTCCCGTTTCGCTCGACATACGACAAGGAATTTAATCTGAAAACACAAATTCAACCTTCCTCTTCTTGCTGATGACTCACGGCTCTATCTCTCCGCTCCAGACCTCCCGCCTCCTGCTCACGCTGCGGCTCAGCCTCTTGCTGACGTTTCCGCATGAGCGCGCAGCCGGCAGCCAAACTGTAGCATCACCGAACCAGAGCAAAGCCCAGGCCGAGCCCCCCTCCGCCATCGCAGCCCCTGCATCCATCTCACCCGGCCACTAACCCGGACCAACAAGTCACGTCTGAGCTAGATCCTGCCCGGCAGGCTCAGCCCTCGGCACTGTCTGAACCCGGCAGATTGCTCCTTGCAGGGAGCATCCTCAAGACAAGGTGTCCCCGTGCATGCACGGAGCTGGGGGTTTCGTCCTGGCCGTGGTCACCTTGAGCCCCGATGGCTGCGACAGCCCTTCCCCGGCTCTGCCCTGCGGCACCTCATCCGGGCTGCTGCGTCCCTCCCGTCTGGCAGCAGCTGCACGTGAAATCCACGCTGGCACCATGCAAACATCGCCTCCAACCAACCTTCCTGCCAATACCTGGGAGAGAGGGTTTTTCAGGGCTGGGCTGAGAGCGCGGTGGGTCGGTGGGGCTCCCCGGTTGGAATTGCCACCATCTGATCTGGTGGGCAACACTTTTCGGGGTGGAAACTCCCTAGCCGCGGTGGGTTTGTGCAACGCGGTGCACCGCAGACGTCCGCGCCGCTAAGGGGATGCGTAGGAGCTCCTGCAATACAAATGATTAGTAACGTCTCATAAGAAAAACATCCTGGTTTGGGCTAAAAACACTTTGAATATTAAAGATCATTTTATTTTTACAAGTAGGGAGAAACACAGAGTCTCCAACTACCCAAAACCCCGACTTGGTCTCATGGTGCCGCTCTCTCTTGCAGGGCGAGTGGGAGAAGCAGCCGCTTCCCACCATCACCGAGAGGCTGCCGGAGCCCGTCCCTCGCTGCCGGCCCACCCCGGGCCCTCGGCCTGCTGCCCCCGTCCCCCTCGACCTGGGCCAGCTCAGGAGGGACTGACCCGGCGCCTGCTCCTTCCATCACAACGGGAAGCGCCTCCAGGCAGGAGCATCCACGGGGAACCTTGTCCCGTTGCTCTCCTGGCATCCCTGCCCACACAGCGATGCCGGCCGGTGCCCTGGCCCCTGTCTCTGGAGGAGGTTAGGGCTCATGAGTTAAGAGTTCAGAAAGTACTCTGGAGCTGGAAAGCGCTATATTTAGTGAGTTATTAGCAATCCTGGCTCTGAGTAATGCTGCTTTCCGCCCCCAGAATAATAACGTGGAGGTTTGCTATTGTGCCGAACCCAGCACGGCCCCGGGGAGGGGGGGAGAAGCCTGTTTTCCCGCAGGGAAACTGAGGCACGGAGCAAAGACCTCGCGTGGGAGCAGCGTACAAGCCTTCCCAGTGCCCCAGGGTCCCGTCTAGCTTGGGGAGGCTCCGTGGGCGCTCTCCCACGCCGGCACCCTCGGCAGGGATGGAGGGATGGAGGGAGGGATGCTGTGACACCCACCGGGCGCTCGCCTCCCCGCTGCAGGGACTGCAGCTCCCCGCCGCGCTCCTCCTCCCACTCCCCCGCGCTGGGGATTATTCGTCTTGACGCCACCAAATGCCAATGGCCGGGAACAAATGATATCTCTGTGATGGGGTTTAGAAAGGG
>VWZL01003838.1:3246-28178 GCA_013396915.1 Stercorarius parasiticus
CTCGGTGGAGCGGGCCGGGCCGCGGCCGGCGAGGGCCCCGCCGGCTCGGTGAAGCCCCGGCTCGGGAAGCCTGTCAGCGGCCGGGGCCGGCTTCTCCTCCCCGTTCCCTCCGGTGCAGGCAGAGGCCGTGAAGGTGCCGGGGCTGTGGCGGGGCGGGCAGGAGTCTACCGGTAACCGGCTATTTGTTTCTGGGGTTTCTCGGTCGTTTGGGTGTTGGGCTGGTAGCGGTGAACTGCGGGTGGCCTGAGAAAGCTCTTACTGGATGTGAGATTTCCTTTTCTACAGCGCTAAAGTACACCCGTTGTTTAAATTCTCAGTGCTACGCGGAAAGTTTGGAGGAGTTTTTTCCCCTCTGCTGTGGCTGGAGTTTTAACTTCTGCTTGTTTTGAGACAAGATGCTGTTTGCGGCAGTTCCCATCCCGGGACGTCCCAGACATTTAGGAGCGCCAAAGAGATGTTGGTGTTATAAAGCAGTTCATAGGCATAACGTGGACATCCCTCTTTATCTGGGGTTCCTGTATCTGTTTCTGTGTCAGAAACGGGTGTGTAAAAGAGTAATTCTCCGTTCTCATCCTATATGATGATTTCTGAAAAGATGCTGTGACCTGCTGTCACCCCGGCTGCGTCGGGGAAGTAAACGTTTCCTGGTGTCTGCGTTAGACCTCGAAATTGGAATTGCTCTTTGGTCTTTAAAAGTTGGTCAGCCCTCTCGGTGTTTCTCTGGTTAATTAGTAGTTGGTGTTCTCAAGCCTGTCAACACACCTGCAACTTTCCGTCCGGTTGGACTCAGTCAGGAGTCACAGCTCGCGTTGCCGGTCGGTGTAAGCTGGAGTTTTGCCACAATACTTTCCTCCTTGAGAGCAAAGTTACTTTGGTTTTGACACCGCATGTATTAAATTGTGGGGACTGAAAGCCTCAGTCTGCGCTCCGAGGGAGCATGGAGGAGTTCTGTTCCCTCCGTAGAGCTGGGCAGTGGATTTTGGGTTTGCTTGTGTCGAAGTTGAGGAACTCAGCCGCCCAGGGGATGGTGGAGATGAATATTTACAGGGTAGCAGGTGGCAGGGAAGAAAGTGTATTGTTTTGTGGATAACTTATGTGAAATTGATGTTGTGTAAACACAGGTTTGGTTCTGTAGTGTGTCATTTGGCCCTTCTACCTGCTTCAGGGCCAGAGTTACTCACGTTGGTACACAGAGCGATGATTAGATTGCCAGAGTTCAGTGTGGGAAGGAGCACTCACTCCTGCAGCAGCTCTAACACCTCATCCGCTCCTGAGCGAAACGCACCCAGCTCTCCCACCCGATGTTGTTCTCCTGCTATGTTTTGGCCACAGAATCGCAATGTAATACACAAAGCGGTGACATCAGCAATCCCAATACCAGAATACCCAAGCGCGGAAATCCCATAAAATTTCTTTTATTTGGTTTGTGGCTTCAGCAGGAGAGGGTCTCTTGTACGGTGGTGTTTTTTTTTAAATAAAACTTGAACAGCTGGACAAGCTTAATGAGACTGCTTCAAAACTTCAGTTGTATTCAAGTTGGAGCATGTGGTTGTATCTGTCAGCTGGATTAAAGCCTTCGTGAAGCATAGATGAAGCGTTCTCTATAAGCTATGCATTTAAACATCCCACATAATCTGTTTTCCAGATCTTGCAGGCCAGGCTGAATTCGCTAGCGCCTGTTAAAACAGTTACTTTTTCTTTGGTGCCTTTCCAGGAGCTGACTAGTAATGATAATCTAACTGAACTAGCATTAAAGGTAACTTTTGCACTTTTTTCTAGTGAAACGCGATGTCCAGGAAAATGATGAAGAAGCGGTGCAAGTCAAAGAGCAGAGCATCCTGGAACTGGGATCGCTTTTGGCCAAGACTGGGCAGGCAGAAGGTGAGCCTGAAATAAGTAACTGTGGTATGGGGTAAGGCACACTCAAATGAATCTAGCCTCTTTATTTAATGGAAGAGGAGTAAAAGCAGACTTTGGCAGGAAATGTTCTCTCAGAGACAGGACGGAAACTAAAAAAACCTAGAGAAACAACATAAAATATTAATCTCATGTCACTTGACCTAGTAATGATGCGTTGGACGGTTTAGTTCATGACCCTTTGACATCTGGCCATTTTAGTACAAACGACTGAAGTTTTGTTGTCATGTTTGAGATGAGAAGTTTCTCTTGTTTTGTTTGTAATAATCTCAGAGCCTGACTGCAAATTGGAAAATTTGTCCCCAAAAGTCCTTTCTCGCCCACCGCTTCTTTCTCAATTGATTGATTCGTGTGCTGAAACATTACATCAGAAAATCCTTGCCCAGCTCCTCACAAGAGCAAGACTCGACAGTCCTTCTATTGTGAATGTGTGAAAGGACAGAAATGCAGTAAAGTTGTCTATTCAGCGATTTTTTTTCAAGTTGAATCTCTTCATATCTTCAGTTTCCTGGATAGCTCAAGGCAGTGTGTTGGTTATTTTGTGCTCGGCAGTTTAGTTTTGTTTCTTTTGGCGAAGAATGCTCTTGCCTTTTCTGGACCACATTTCACCTCAAGCGTTTTAGGAGCTGATACACCACGTCTGTACAGAGAGTGTTCTGTCCCTGGCAGACAGTTGGCCATGGTATGGCCCTGATGTTTTCTAACGATAATTCAGAATGGGAAGTGAAGCATGTGTGCTTTTAACAGTCTGAAACTGGTTGAGGAAAACAGGCCAGCAGAAGGTTTAATCAAACTGAACTGAAATTCGACTGGGACGCCAGACCTAACGTGAGAGTCGTTCAGGGAAAGCAGTGTGAGGTCTCAGACAGCAGCTGGTCAAAATCATGGTTTTGTATTTATTCTGAAACACACACTTGGTGTCCTACTGCCTAGTCTTTGTAAGCATCTATTTTACAAAGCCATTTAACTGATCTACCCACGTCTACATGCGTTTGAGCGTTCTGGACACTGCTCCCCCTGTGATTTGCAATTGAACAGAGCTTGTGACAAAGTAGATTGCATGCACTTAGCGCAGTGCTGGAAACAAAGGTGCTCTGCATGTCACCTATCTATAGATGTCCATGTGTGGTTTCCTAGCGCTTTTGTAGTCAGTGGAGAAAAAGAAGCCCTTCCAGCACACAATTTTTCTCTTTCTACAGTAAGAATGTGGAGCAGGACAAGTGAAGCCTGCTGTACAAGTGCCCGTTTCTCTAACTGAATATTAAAGGACCTCAAGTAAATTAACTCATAGAGGTGTCAGTGCTGTACGGGTGCCCTTTGCGGTCTGACGTTGGCTTCTGTAGAGGTAATTAAACATGGCTTTGCTCCTGCCTCAAGGAAGATGTGTGTCTTTGGGCTAAAAAGGGGGAAATCATCAGAAGAGTCTCTCCGAGTAACATGTGGATGTGCTGCTGGTGTGCATAAGCCTGAGAGAAGGGTTGTTAGGTGCATGATGTCTCAGTGTCTCAATGGTGCAGGGTGTATCAGTGTCTTAGGAAAGACAGTGAGGGGCTGGAGCGTGTCCAGAGACGGGCAACGGAGCTGGGGAGGGGACTGGAGCACAAGTCTTGTGAGGAGCGGCTGAGGGAGCTGGGGGTGTTCAGCCTGGAGAGAAGGAGGCTGAGGGGAGACCTTCTCCCTCTCTACAGCTCCCTGAAAGGAGGGTGCAGCCGGGGGGGGGGTCGGTCTCTTCTCCCAAGGAACAGGCGATGGGACAAGAGGAAACGGCCTCAAGTTGTGCCGGGGGGGTTTAGGGTGGATATTAGGAAAAAATTCTTCAAGCATTGTAACAGGCTGCCCAGGGAAGTCGTGGAATCACCATCCCTGGAGGGATTTAAAAGAGGGGTAGACGTAGTGCTTAGTGATACGGGTTAGTGATGGTTTTTGTCAACGTTAAGTTGATGGTTGGACTCGATGATCTGAAAGATCCCTTCCAACCCGGATGATTCTATGGCCTCCTTACCACCGCGGAACTTGGAGTAGTTTTGAGTTTAAGCCGAAGTCTTTCACGAGTATAAAGAACTTCAGTGTATTCTCAGAGGGTGGCTAGCTAATAGATTGTTTGAAGGGGAAGGCTAAGTAATTGAAAATGACCATCTTAACTCATCGAAACCAGATTTATGAAGGAGCAAATGTGAAATGTATTTGAAGTGTGTTAGGGAACACTAAACTGCAGAGCAACTATATTCTGAATAGAGGAAAATGAATTTGGCAACGTGAAGAAGCCGATTTCGTACGTGTGTGTAGATCGGAGTGAGATCGGGTTGTGCTTTCTGGAGACATGTGGTCAAGCTGAGGGATGAAGAAAGGCGATATGGTAGCTTAGAGATGTGCCACTCATGTGGAAAGACACTGTCGCTTTCCCTCCCTGTCTGCTTCCTAGGGGGAAGTAGACTAGTAGGATTGACAAGCAGTCAGGTCAGTGGCATCTTCACCGGGTCCAACTGTTCACAAAGACACACGGATCCTCGTATCCGAGGGGAGTCAATCCGGCGCTGCTTAACCTGACGAGGAAATTGCTGAGGCTGTGCATTTTCCTGCCTGAACGAAATAGATATCGTTGTTGCTCTCACTGCACACGTTTTAGTTTTCGCTAGTGAAGTTTCTTTGAGAGATTCGAGGTGTTGCGGGGGCTCGTTGGCTACTCTCACGTGATAATTTCCTGGAGATGAAAGGGTTGGTGAGCTGCGGCCTTGGGAGAACATCAGCTGCAGTTTGGTGGGGTTTGAGAGTCACGACTGGCGTGGCACTGACTGGCCGAGAGTGTGAAATGAATCTGGAGTTTTTAAAGGACTAAACTCTGGTGAACTACAGCCTTTGCTTAAAAAATAATAATACACATGACCCTCTTTATCTGCTTGATGGGGATTAAGGATTGAAGTGGTAGATTAATTACTTTTTTTTTTTTCTAGGCCAGTTATAGATTTTTATACCGTTGCTTAAAACTATAGGATGGGCATAACTGGGATCAGGAATTTGGGTACATGGCGTGTTAGCTTGTGGAAGCACTTTGAGGATGAACAGCAGACTTCATTTTCCAGAGCGGCTGCTCATCACTTCTCTAGAGCTGTCAATCACACCATTACCAAGCACTGCATTTACTTTAAAAAAAAAAAACAAACCAAACCCACCATAATCCTAAAAATAGTTGACAGTTACATTGGTAGGAAAGAGAAATTTCTATGGGAACTTTGAGCTCGCATGTCTAAATGTGTAGTTTGCAGAATGTAGGGATATTCTAACTGTTGACTTCGAACCTGCTTTCTAGTGAATTCTTGGGCAGCTGTTGAGCAAGTCAGTAGAAAGATAAGTACTGCGGTATATTTTGTGTGATTTTTTTTCCTTTCTTTTCTTCTAAAGTTCCTTTCCTGTGTGGAAGAGTACGTTGTGCATTAAAACATGATTCAGTTGGTCATAGAATCATTTAGGTTGGAAAAGACCCTTGGGATCATCGAGTCCAACCATCAGCCCCACTCTTACAAAGTTCTCCCCTACACCGTATCCCCCAACACCACACCTAAAAGACTTTTAAACACATTCAGGGATGGTGACTCCACCTCCCTGGGCAGCCTATTCCGGTGTCTGACCGCTCTTTCTGTGAAGAATTTTTTCCTAATGTCCAGTCTAAACCTACCCTGTTGCAGCTTGAAGCCATTCCCTCTTGTTCTATCGCTAATTACCTGTGAGAAGAGACCAGCACCAACCTCTCTACAATGTCCTTTCAAGTAGTTGTAGAGAGTGATGAGGTCTCCCCTCAGCCTCCTCTTCCTCAAACTAAACAGTCCCAGCTCCTTCAATCGCTCCTCATAAGATTTATTCTCCAGGCCCTTCATCAGCTTCGTTGCCCTCCTCTGCACTCGCTCCAGCACCTCGCTATCTCTGTGCCCAAAACTGGACACAATACTCAAGGTGTGGCCTCGCCAGTGCTGAGTACAGGGGGACAATCACCTCCCTCCTGCTGGTCACGCCATTTCTAATACAAGCCAGGGTGCTGTTGGCTTTAAGTCTAGGTAGACAATATCCATGGCCTTTCCCTCGTCTGATAATCAGGTCATGAGAAGCGGGTGTGACACAGCGATGCACAGTAAGAAGGGACCTTGTAGTAGTTGAGAGCTGATGGAGCTCGGAGGGAGTCTTGCTGCCTTGATAAGGCAGGCAAAAACTGGCAAATTCTTAATTGCAGAGCTCAAAGTTAAGGATACGGTGCTGTGGCCTGATGAGAAGCAGGCCTGTTCCTGGTGTTAAGTGTGGTGTTTCCATGGGAAGGGCACAAGAACCAGCTTCTGGGCAGCTCCAGCTTCTCTTCCAAGCCCAACAGGGTGATCTGGGAGCCCACCTCTCTCAGCTCACCTTGAGAGGAAGGATGCTTGAGAGCAGCTGCGCAAAACTGATGTGTCGGAAGCCGCTGTCCGCTGCTGTCTTCGTAGTTTGTTTACTGTATATGAAACCAAAGAGTTTGATTAAAATGATGGGGATTTGCATCCCTGAGTGGTGCTGCAGATCAAGCGGTCCTCAGAACGAAGGTGGTGTGGGCAGAGTCATCGTCTGCTACAGGGCAGTCAGTAAAGTGTTGCTTTTCGAGTAAAAGCTGAGTCCTGATTGAAACGCTCGGTCAGCAGTACTCATTCTTCGATGTTATAGTGTTAGTTCCTCAGTTCTAGAAAAACCTGCCCATTTATTCTCGGACAAAGAGAAAGTAAAACTTCTATGAAATCTTAGGCATGGCAGTCACAGCCTCTTGTTTTGTTCCCTGTACAAAGTCCGAGTGGTTCATCGTAGGAAGAGTCAGGATCTGTTGTGCTGCTGTTTGGAAAATAAGGCTCCTCTAAGGATTCTGGGCGCACTCGAGAGAAGTTCCGTTTGTTCTAAACCCGTGTTTTTAGAGGTATAAAAATGGCAGTACGTCACCATGAGCAACTGGATTGGAACACGCTGTGAGTGCCACTTAACAGTGTAAGAAATGAGCTATATCAGGCTTGATTAAACTTTTAAAATAAACAGGTTGAAAAAGTAAAAAAAAAAAAAAGGGAATAATTTTTAGATATTATTAAGATGTTCTTAATAAATTCTTATGCGTTACTGCTAAATGAAATATGAAAGAAACCTTGTTTTCATCTGTTTTTATTGGAATCCTCCCAAAATGAAATTCTGCTGATGCTCCTCCATATACTATAATTGAAATAAAATTAGATTAGCCTTGTATTTTAGTTTGGCATAGAGTATAACGAAGACTTCTGAAATATTCATTGCAGGTTTTGTTTTGTTGGGTTGTTTTTTTTTTTATTTTTTTTTTTACTATCAAATCTTGTAAAGGTGGTGGTGCGAGATCTAGCTGATGGTTGGGTGAGACTTAAAATCGTGGGGCAAAGAAGCCGTGATTTCGGCGTGTGACCCCATGGCTTTATGAGTCAGCACCGAGCCCTGCTCTGGCACGCCGCTCGGCTGCTGGCGGGATCATCTTCCCCCCGCTGTACACAGACATCACGGCGACCTGGCGTGTTTATCGCAGGAGAAGACTTTTAACTCGCGCTCTGCAGTTCCACCACGTAACTCCCTTCCGCTCCCGCCGAGTCCTGAAACTGCTGTGACGTTCCGGCACGTTCCTGCCCTCTGTAGGAATGACATTTTTAGTGTATTTCTTCATAAAGACTTTTCCTTTGTGAGCTTGAGGCTAGCTTTGTAACCGTAAAGTAGTAAGGAGACCAGTAGAAACAGAAATCTAGTTAAGTAAGGTAAGACCTAAGTAGGTAATGTGCGTAGTTGAAGGGTTAGAAATGTCATTTTTTCAGCAGTGGAGCACGCGGTGTATCGGACTGGCTAGGTACGGCAGATTAGAACGTCAAACTGTGAGTTAATAAAAACATACTTAAACTGTAAACTCCATTGCCCGTTTTATAGAAAAATCTCAAAGCATTTAGCAGATGCTTACATTTTTAAAACGTGCCTGAGGCGAGTGTCGTTACAAATGGTGTTGTAATTGGGCGAACTGAAGTAACGGGAACCGCATGCTGTGGGGGAAGGCTGGAGCCCAACAGTCCCTTTTGCCAGTCCCCGTGTTTACTGCGAGGCGTTCCTTCAGGTGATGATTATCGCCCTTTTGCTGTAAATGATGTTGAGAGACTGCTTATAAAAATGTTCGCTGTAATAAATACTGCCGTGGATGGATGTGTCGGGTCCTCCGGCTGCGGTGTGACTTTTGGCTGTGCGGTTGTATTTCACGATCTGGTTTTTTTTTTCTTGTATACAGAGCTGGGAGGACTTCTGAAGTATGTGCGACCCTTCTTGAACTCCATCAGCAAAGCAAAGGCAGCCCGCTTAGTCCGATCCCTGCTCGATCTGTTCCTTGATATGGAGGCAGCAACAGGACAGGAGGTAAGATTTAAATGTCAGCACTGCTGTGTTCCTCAAAAGCCTCTAACACCATTATCTGACCTACTTTGCTTCATGCTGAAGAATTATTCATGTCAGGAAACATTCATTTAATGCATTTGGATATATTCTATTAATAAAACATCAGATAATTTAATTCACTCATAACCATATTTTTCTGCAAGCCTCAGTCTGCTCCAGGTTAGAAGGAGCTCTCACCCTGGCCATTTTTCTTAGATTTGTGGTGTTTGCTGTTAGACTCACAGCATTAGTAGTATTTTGTGGTGCGATTAGTGTTGGGGATGTGAGAGGAGCTACGCCTGTCCCAGGGAGCTTGGTCTAGTGGAATGGTGGGGACTGTGTGTGATGGCACAAAGCTGGAGGAGGGAGTGTTCAGGGTCTGTTCAGGAGCTGGTGGGATTAGGTAGAATCACAGAATCGTTTGGGCTGGAAGGGACCTTGAAAAGCCCATCCAGTGCCACCCCCTGCCCTGGGCAGGGACACCTCCCACCAGCCCAGGTTGCTCCAAGCCCCGTCCAACCTGGCCTTGAACCCCTCCAGGGATGGGGCAGCCACAGCTTCTCTGGGCAACCTGGGCCAGGGGCTCACCNGCAGGGGGGTCTCCCCCGAGCGGAGCAGAGGGGCAGAATCCCCCCCTCGCCCTGCTGCCCACGCTGCTGGGGATGCAGCCCAGGCTGCGGGGGGTTTCTGGGCTGCCAGTGCACGTTGCTGGGGCGTGTTGAGCCACCAACACCCCCAGCCATTCTCTGCCCAACACGGAGTTGTGCTTGCGATTGCCCTGACCCACGTCCAGGACTTTGCACTTGGCCTTGCTGAACTTCATGAGGTTTGCATGGGCCCACCTCTCATGCCTCTGAAGGTGGTGAGGATTAGTTAGGATCCCATCCTCATCGGGAAGTTAAATTTTACCTGGTCTGGTGGGAGGTGTCCCTGCCCATGGCAGGGGGGTTGGAACTGGATGATCTTTATGGTCCCTTCCAACCCGAACCATTCTGTGATTCTGTGATCTCTCACCTAGAGACATGAAGGTGTGGTGCGTGGGGGCACAGTGCAGTGGGCATCTTACTCTACAGAGGGCTTCTGAGGCCTGAAAGCTACTCATGAAGTGGGAGTGGAAAAAGTTTTGCAGCTACCAAGTGTGAACTACTTCCACTGGATTAACTTCTCCACTAGAAAAGCTGTTTAGGCTAAGATAGCTCCTGGTTAGGATTTACTCCATTCTCATTAGCTCCCTAGAATACAGTTGGTTTTGTTTTTTTTTTTCTTGGTTGGTTATTTGGGAAGGGGAGGACAGGAGCGACTTGTAAATGGTGAGGAGCCACTTAGAAGCGGCGCTGGCAGGCGGTAATACGGGTTGTACTGGCACAGCGAAGCAGTGAGATGGAAAGGGGAGGCAGGGAGGGTCGGAGCGACAGGGTAAGGACAAAGCCACACACAGCGACTGGCAAATGACAGACTCCAAGAGGCTGTGGCATTCTCATTAGCCAAATCGGCGCAGAAGTATTGTCCTTTTGCTCTGATGCAAATGTTCTTTGTTTGCTGTTAGGTTCCTGTGGCTTGCATGTCATGTTACTGTAAACAGTGATGGACAGAATTTTTTTGCCCCTGTTCTTTAAGAGAAGAGGGTAAGGGAAGTGGAGTGGGATGTGCAGGTGATAAAGGAACCCTGAAAAGGGTCAGGAGAAAATAAGCGGCTTCAGACTTCTTCTAAAGGTAACTTGATGCAAATGACAATATTTGGGCACAGTCCGAAAAGGCGGCGTTTTATGGCAGGGGAAGAACGTGGATGAACAGTGATGGAGACAAGACCCAGTTAGTAAAAACATTCACGTTCAGGCATACTCATAAGCCAAAGCCTTAAGGAATTACGACACCTAACCTGTGAGGTTCTCGATGCAGTAATCCTGAATACTTCCAGCGCCTCAGAAACGTTCAGAGGGACACTTGCTTCCTTGGTGTAACTTATATTAAGAAGACTCCCAAGAGCCCAGTAAAGCAATGAAAGCGGAGACTTCTCCAGCTCCTAATGCTCCAGCTATCGCTGTGCAATAAATTGCAGCTTCATAATGGCTTTTCATAAAATGTCTCCATTTAATAAGCAGTGACGAGGAGCTGACAGGTCCTGCGGTGTAGTACAGCTCCAGAGCTGCTCCAGAAAGACCTGCAATCCACAGATTTTTGGGAAAAGGCATTCCTGAGCCAGGCACCTCAGCATGACTTACTGTATATTATCGGCCAGTACTAAATCGATACCCGCTTCTTTGGCCCTAAAACACGTGCACTTCATTTCCCTTTCTTTCTAGAGCAATTGAAAATACAGCTCTCTCTACGGCTAAACGAAATGGTGCGAAACACACTGGAAGGGACCTCAAAGCCTTTTAGTTCATCCCTTACCCTAAGGCGGAATCAGTTCTCATGTACCCAGATGTCTTTATTTCAAACAAAAACGCAGCTGTGTAAGAAATGCCGTTAGGATTTCAGCGGTAATTTTTCCTGATGAAACTTTGGAAGCCAAATCTTTATTTTCATATTCCAGTGTGGGAGAATTGTCCCTGGTGGTCAGAAAAAGTTATTGGAAGCTTTAGAAAAGGAATCAAAGATGGTCTGTTGGGTTTTTTTTTGTGATGGCTGAAGCTTAAAGTTTGCCTTCTGAACTTCACTTTCTCTTGCAGAAGGCATTAGAAGCAGTGTAACGCTTTGAACGTTGTTTCAAAGTGCAGGAAGTTAATCTAGCAGATAGAATATGGAAAGCATGTAGCACAATTTAGCTGTTCTGTAGCATTTTGTGCAACCTTTCTGTGAGCGTGAGCTCTGGTGTCAACACGATGCAGCCCCAGGCTTAAAGTGTATCCTGTGTGGTTACCGGCGAGCCCTTGCTGAAGAGAAGCCGCTAAATCTGCCACTTTTGAGCCGCAGTTCTCATCAGCGGTGAGTTATGCTGTACCCTGGCAATATTAAAGGTGTTGTTCAGAGACATTAGCCTTCAGCATTAGTATCTACCCCAAATCTCCGGGCTCATTTCAAAGTAAAGCTGATTTGATGTTTAGCAATGCCGCCGTTCAGACAGAAATGACTTATTTTCTTAAAGTACATTGTGGAGATTCAGGCTTTGTTGTATTTTTGTTGCTTTGTGGGAAATGATTGAAGCATACTGCTGTTTTAAAGAGGGGCAGCAGGTGGCTTTACAAATTTCTTTCTGCTCCCTTTAAGGTTGACCTGTGTTTAGAGTGTATTGAGTGGGCCAAATCAGAGAAGAGGACTTTCCTACGCCAGGCTCTGGAGGTATGTTACAGTCCGGATCCCAAACCTGTGTAATAACGGCTTCTCTTTATCAGATTTAACAGCTATAGAAGTAGGGAACTTGTAGTGTGTTGTCTGAAGATGCTGAGGGGATGGAACACCTCTCTGATGGAGAAAGGCTGAGGGATTTGGGTCCCTTCAGTCTGGAAAAAAGACGGCTGAGGGGGGACCTTATCAACGCTTATAAATACTGAAAGGGGGGTGTCAGGAGGATGGGGCCAGGCTCTTCTCAGTGGTGCCCGGCGACAGGACAAGGGGTAACGGGCACAAACTTGACCATGGGAAGTTCCATCTCAACACGAGGAGGAACTTCTTTCCCGTGAGGGTGGCAGAGCCCTGGCACAGGCTGCCCAGAGAGGTGGTGGAGTCTCCGTCTCTGGAGCCATTCCAACCCCGCCTGGAGGCGTTCCTGTGCCCCCTGCTGTGGGTGACCCTGCTGTGGCAGGGGGTTGGAGGGGATGATCTCCAGAGGGCCCTTCCAACCCCGGCCAGTCTGGGATTCTGGGATTCTGTCCGGATCTTTGTACATACAAAGGACGAGCAATAACAATTAATTACGCTAAAGTTTGTGACTCTCCTTGAACAGGCAGGATTTTACCTGTTGTGTTTGAACGAGCCAATCATCCAAACGGTAGATCTTGTAGAAACGGACCATATGATGTAATGAATACAAACTAATTTAATGAAGTCTTGTGCAGATAAGAATGTAAAGTTTCATTTTACAAAATAACTCTGTAATACCCTTTCTCTGGCTTTCCTCACTGTTCCTCCTCTCTTCTCCAGGCGAGGCTGGTCTCTTTGTACTTCGATACCAAGAGGTACCAGGAAGCACTGCAGCTAGGTGAGTCCCCCACTAGGTGGTGGTAGTAGCTCTTGGCTTTGGAATTAGTCTTGAGGTTGACGAGGGAAATGATCCGACTACGTCATGTTCCTTCATAAGTGTTGTAGGACTTGGACGTTAATTTCTCAGTGCTCTACCAGTTCTGCCATCTTTTGCTTGGCAATAAAAGCTTCTAGACATCTTCTGGTTCTCACCATTTGTTCATTTCAAATAATTTTGGAAGCAAAGAGGGGCTGTATGCAGTTGAAGGCCATCAGGTTTGGCTCCTCCTGGAACATACGTAGTATACGGTTGTGGTCAGAGAGGTCGAAGGGAGAAACCAGCTTTTTCCAGTTTGCTCAAATACGGCCCCAGTAAAAGCAGTAGTAATGTCAGGAAATGGCAAATCTCTGAGGAGGTCATTAGACAAGCTCTTGTGAAGTAGTATAAAGGCTTTAAGAATTTGCTTCTGCACCACCTGAGATATGGTAATTAACCATGTGAACTCTCCTACTCTGCCACAAAGTAGAGTAAAGCAGGTCATCTTACAGGGCCCAACTCCCTTCGGTGCTTTAGGGATGCTCGTTTTGCAAATGACTGCAGTCGTGTATGCTGAGGTCTAAGCTGGCTAAAGCGTATTTGTACAGACCGCTCCGCCAGCTCAGCACGTGGGTATGAGCAGGGCTGAGGGATGACTGCAATGACACGGACAGAAGTGCTCACCTGGGCGGTGGCGATGCCTCACCAGGGACCCATAACTTCTTCAGCAGTCTGGTGGCAAGAGCGTGTCTCGATGTCCAGAGTCGCCTGGGTGACTTGTGTCTGATCAAGTTATGTTCAGTGCTCTGATACATGGAATTCCATATCAAGTTAGAATTAGTTTGCATACAGATACATAATGAACTTGGGTTTAAACTGATCAGAATCCACATTGCAAAGCTATGCTTAATTAAGTTAATGATGGTGATCCAGCCTAGGGAGTTGTGAAGGCCTATACCTATAGGACAGCCTCTCTCAAAGCTCTGTCTAGATGTCAGTGTTGTGCGCTAGCATTTCTGTGTGGCTGGCCAAGACATTGTTATGTCCGAGGGGAGCAGGTGGAAGCAGAGAGTCTCTACGGGATGTTTCTAGGGAGAGTCCGTTCTCTTCCACCTGGTTACGCAGTTTCAGCTGTGGTTTTCAGCTTCTAAGCACAGCAAGTGAGGACGAAGTTCTCATCTGCTTGCCCCAAGTTCGTAACGGGAGGAAAGAAGGGGAAGTTTTTCTCTAAGGCTGGCTCTTTCTGTCCTCACAAGGCTTTAATACGACAAGTTATCTAGGTGTTTCTTAGGCTGTCCATTCCTACCTCCTAAATTTGATCTGTTGATGTCCTGTGCGTAAAACCTTCCTTCCTCATCCTGTATTCTTAGACCTGAGTTTTTCAAGCCTCAGATCTCACCCTAGGGGAGTGGTGCGGGCACGGGCAGCACTTCAGGTTTGCTCGGAGCTCTGAATGTGAGTGGTAAATCACGCTGTCATCTGGGGAAAGGGTACCAGAGTGACCATCTGAACTGCGCAACCCATCCTTGGCTTTCTGCCGAGTGCTGCCCACGAGGAGGTGGCAGAGACACGCTGTCCACATACCCAAGTATTCTCACTGCCCTCTTCCACCTCTAACACAAAACTGGTTCATTCTTCAGCTGTGGACTGACACTGACCCACTGTTATTTCCTCTACTTTGTTTCTTCTTGGAAGAACAGGTTGTGTAAGCCCTGCCTCCCTTCCTCCAAGCCAGTGCTGCTGTGGGGGGAAGACGGTGTTGTCTGGAAGGAGTTGGTTTGTATGGTCGTTGGTAGCAGATGCAGAGCAGGTTACAAAGGTTCTTGTTCTTCCCCACGCTAGGCTCCCAGCTTCTTCGGGAATTGAAAAAGATGGACGACAAGGCATTGCTGGTGGAAGTGCAGCTGTTAGAAAGTAAGACTTACCATGCCCTGAGCAATCTGCCAAAAGCAAGAGCAGCCTTAACCTCTGCACGGACTACAGCCAACGCAATCTACTGTCCACCTAAGCTGCAAGCAGCGTTAGACATGCAGTCAGGTAACGCCCTTCAGGAGGAGGGGAAAGTCTAGGGCTTGTCATGATGCATCAGTTGACTGATATTTGTCCTTTCCTGAGTGAATCACAGAAAATGATGCTAGGTGGGACCGCAGGATACCCACAAGTCTGCCCAGCTGCCTCAAGGCAGGATCGGCTATAATTACATTGTTCCTGATACGTGTTTTTTCAGCCTGTTTTTTAAAATTCCAGTGGTGGAGGGTCCGTAACCTCCCCAGGCGCTACAGCATTACACCATGTTAGTGTAACTGTAACGTTCCTGACCTAATTTACGGGCGCTCACCTGAAGTGCCCCGAACTTGTCTGTCATAACATGTCCCCTTAAGAGAGGGCATGGATGCTCTTCTGCTAGAGGTAAGGTGAAGGGGGACACAGAAGGAAAGGATTCTCTTTACTGAAGTACCGGATAAAGCACTGGGCAACCAAATTGTTCTGTCCTCTTCCAGTCGCGTTCAGAATTCGCTCTGATGCCCTCCTGTTTGTTCCTCTCAACAGGTATTATTCATGCAGCAGAAGAGAAGGACTGGAAAACAGCCTATTCATATTTTTACGAGGCGTTTGAGGGATACGATTCAATTGACAACCCAAAAGCCATCACTGCGCTGAAATACATGTTGCTGTGCAAAATCATGCTGAACATGTACGTGGCAAATGGTTCTGCAAAGGGTACTTCCTACATTTAAGTGGGAAAGGCTTTTTGTTTATAAGACTATACTAATGAAAGAACTCAAGCAGACAAGCTTGCAGTTTGTCGTCCTTTATGACCTAATCAGTGCTTGTGATATGACGTTACTTGAATTGTAGTAATTTACTATTAATTGGGAATTTTTGACAGACTCTTAGATTTAAGCTGACCGTGTTGTTGAATAATTGCTTTCTTCCCTCTCTAGCCCAGAAGACGTGCAGGCGTTAGTGAGTGGAAAGCTTGCTCTGCGGTATGCAGGAAGACAGGTAGAGAAACTGAATCCTTTCTAGCTTCCTGTTATCTCTGAGAATATTGTGTAATTCTTTTTGTCAAATACTTTTGGTCTTTTCGTACCAAAATACTCTTCACCGCTGAGTGTCCTGAGCGAGATCCAGAACTGATTAAATTCCCAGAAGTAATTACCATAAGTCAATTGCCTTCAAAGGGAATACAGTGATTTTTTTCACAACCTGAGAATCCGGCCTGCTCGCTTCATTTTCCCTGGTTTTCTCCTCCCTGCTCTTTCTGCATGAACTACTAAACGCCTAACGCTGTCAGGTACTCCTGTTTCAGCCCTCACCGACTGCTCTGCAGCCATGGATCTGATGTATTTAAATCCAAGTTCTTCATTGTTTTTACTTGTGTTGTAGCAAGTCCTGAAAATCCATTCATAGCAGAGCAGCTTGAGACCTAGATGAGTGTAAGGTGGAAGCCAAGCAGCTGGGGAGTTGTTAAATCAACTGTTTATTCTGACATGTTAACTTGCCAGTCTGTGAATGCCGCCTCCGTATTAAATCCAGGGATGCTCAGGGCCGAAAGCTGAGCGTGCCAGGGTCTGAGCCAGGCTTACACACTGCTGCCCTCGGTGGCTTTGGTCAGCCAGCTGCTTACTTTGATGCAGGAGCTAATACTCACCTACCTCACAGAGGATTGGGGAAGCTCTTTAGCAGAGGAGGTCACTGAGCATACGTGCGTAGAAAAGAGTCTGGAGTGGGGATATCCCTGTATTATCCCTGCTGGGTCACGAAGGGCGGCCCTGGTCCTGCTTCATCCCCTTCTCCCGAGTGGCAGCTGGGTTGGAGGCTCCTTTTCAGAGCATGAGGGCAGTGTACCGTGGGGGAAATCTCAGCTGCTCCCTGCACTGTCCTCCTGAGACGGCAGTGTCCCTGCAGCAGCTGTGGAAACTGAGCGTAGGGAGCAGAGAGAAAGCGGGCAGCCTCGGGGACAGCTCGGTGGGACGCGTGGTGGCAGAAGCCTGGGCCTTGTGCATCGCAGCCACCGGGCTGTCCTGCTTGTCTGGCACACTTGTGCCTCTCACCACTTGGAAACTGTTCTTCTAGTGGTGTTACTATTGTCGTTAGTATAAATATGGTAGGTTGGTTGTGGCTGAGTCTTTTGCTCTGTTTCAGCAACTGTGGGGTAGACAAGAACCATCTCCTGATGCTGTCCGTGATAGGGTATCCCTAGGACTTCTGCCATGTTTCTGTTGCTCAGCAGAGGAAATGTGGCATGCTTGGAGGGGAGAAACACAGCTTTAAGGGCCGAGAATGGCCACCTTCATTACACAAGTGCCCAAATGTGCACTTTCCTTAAAAACGGTATCAAACTCCCAACCTGCAACCTGATAGGAACTGCAGCTGGTATTTTCAAACCTTGCAAAACTTGAGTTCTTTGTTTCTCTGAAGCTGATTTCACGCTGTGTCCTGCAGCTGTTCTGCGTGTTCCCCTTATTAGCAGCTGTTCTTTCTCTGCCTGTGTGGAACTAACGCTGACATGCCTTTGTAGCAAGAGGAACATTCCCATTTTGCTGCTTAAGCACGTTTTCAGTATACTGCACAGTTGGCATAATAGCACCAGAAAAATAACCTCCTCTCCTTTTCTTTCTCTGCAGACAGAAGCACTAAAATGTGTGGCACAGGCCAGCAAGAACCGATCGCTGGCAGATTTTGAAAAGGTGAGTCAGGAGACAGAAAACGGGGCCTGGCTGGACAAAACACTCAGAAATGGCAGGTTTGGAAAGTTGTAGGGGCTGTTACATCCCCCAGCAAGTAACCATGAAAGCATTCACGGAAAGCAACAGCACATCAAGCAAATACCCTGCAATAATCAACCGGTTTGGGTTTTGCAGCATGGGGAGTAATAGCTTGCTTGAAACGAGGGAGGGGTTGTTCGTTTGGTTTGGGGTTTTTTGGTTTTTTTTTTTTTAATTATTATTTTGGAGAGCCAACTCAGAAGCTGTTTCATGAACTTTTGGTGCTGTTCACTGGGGATGTGTATCTTCCTAAAAATTTCTCCTGGCTTCAGCAAGAATACCGCAGAGATAACGGAGCGGATTCCCATGTCAGGAAACAATCCTGTCATGCTGTCTCCTGAGTGTAAAGCAGAGATTCTGGCTTGCTGGGCTCCGGCAGTGTAAAGATGAAGGACACTGGCTGCCAGGCTGTCGTGACCTCCTGGCCTTTTAGCTGAGTTGTGGGATTGGATTAACCACCGATACTCTGCTGGGCAGGGAGGGAGGACTATTTCATACTCTGAGGGCCTTGAAGACAGGAAACCTGTTGCTACCTGAATTGTTTATTCCCGCTGTGTTTTCCGCAGGCTCTGACAGACTACAAGGTGGAGCTCAGGGACGACCCCATCATAAACACTCACTTGGCTAAGCTCTATGATAACTTATTGGAACAGAATCTGATCAGAGTCATCGAACCCTTCTCCAGAGTACAGGTACGCCGACACGCTGGTACCTCTGTCCCCTGCCGTTGCGGGGTGAGGGACTTGATCCCATACAGGATACTTCTTACTCAGAGCTTCTCAGCACTTCCAGAGCACAGGGTTCATCGTGTTCAGCTGAAAAATGATAAGGAGGGGGCTGAGGGGAACTTTGGAAAACCGTCTTCCAGAGTCATTGCCCTTTCCACCTGTTCTGCTACGCGCCCTGAAAGGTGGACACGCTTTAAACACTGACGGTGACAGTGTTTGACTTCTGAGGGCTCTGGCAGGGTGTGGGTAAAGCTGCGATAATCCTGGAGAAAAAAATGTTATTTCATGTTTCAGAGCTTTAGGTGTCTAGTCCATCTTCAGTTAAAATTGCGTATGAAATCTGAAGGACGTGAAGCTGCAAAGTGGAGAAAACTGTTGTAGGCCCGAGCGTTTACGGGCCCTTAAGCTGTTCTTTGGCAGAGCCCCACACCTCCACGTTGCGTGTCACAAGTACGGCTAAAGATTTACTTAACTCTATTGGTCTCTCTTATAGATTGAACACATATCCAGCCTCATCAAGCTCTCCAAGGTAAGAACATCACTAGAAATCAGTGGCACATCTTAAGAGGGCAAAGGAATTGAGGTCAAATGGCATTTGCTGCTGGGAAATAAATGTAGGCTATTAAACCTGACAGGTCAGCTCCACAGCGTTTACAGGCAGATATCGCTCTGGGGAACTTAACTTTAACACAGACAGTTTCCAGGAGTCATTGGGCTGGCGTCCTCTGCACTAAGACTTTGCTGTAGCGTCGCCGTCCTTCACATGGGTTTTACTCCCTGTAAAAGAAAAAAGCACTGGCTTTTTCTTGGAGACGGGTTTTCCTCTGCTGTAGTAACAGCTCATGTTGTGACCGGCGCAGTCTTCCCCGGCGACCTGCGTTTAATCCCCGCGAGCGTGCTCAGAGGAATCTTTCTCAGACCCTTAAGATACAGGATCCAGCTAATCGCTGTGATTGAAGTTTCATTAGGGATGCATATGTCACATTGACTATTGCAATAAGTGCTTTACAGATAATCCCAACCAGATTAAGTTTTAGGAAAATCCACTGTAGTCCAAGCCAGTTGCATCGCAAAGTGCTTTTGTCCTTTATTGCCGTTAAGGCCGGAGGTTCGGAACTCTCCTGAGCTTGGCCTTTATGGTCGTAATGTTATCTGTCCTTCTCTTCTATCTGTGCAGTCTTTTCCTAGTCCGGTGTTGAACACATAGTTTGAATAAAAGCTGGCCTGCAGCTGTTTAACTGCAGCTCTGTGTCCTCTGTCCAAAGAACAGAAGAGGAGCTGACTCCGGGGCCTTGCCTGGCACAGGGCAGCGGGTCAGCTTGGCCAACACTTGACTAAATATTTGCTGAACCAAGCTAGAACGCTCCAAGTCCCCTAACCTGTGTGAAGTGACAGAGACACCGGCTCCTGCAGAACACGAGGGCAAGGCGTCCTGGTGCTCTTGGCAGTAAAAGCTACCGCTTCATTTCCTATGTCATCTAAAGCATGTGGTAGCATCAAAGCAGCGTGCGAGGAGAGATCCGTGCTGACATGGTGTTCAGTGATAACACAGCCGCTTTTAAGTGGTGCTTGTATCCCGCCAGGGCTGTTAGAGCAGTAAAATTCACATTTCTTTATATAGTTCTGGGAGACTTTTAATTTCTCTGCTTCAATTTCAGGCTGAGGTAGAAAGGAAACTGTCACAGATGATCTTGGACAAGAAGTTTCACGGTGAGTCTCTGCCTCCTTCGCTCTTGACCGCTTTGCCGAGGGCAGGTGGTGTGCAAGCAGCTGTGGACGGACGACTCCTTATCGCTGCACCTTTGAGCCCCTGTGTCCTCCTCAGGCCACTCCGCTTCAGAGGGCAGGTTAACAGGGAAGAGTAGTGAGTGGGGGGTTTATTTGTTACTCTTGTTGTGAAGGCTGTTCCTGTTGCTCCATCTGCCTTCGTTAAGCTCCAGGCTTAGTTTCTCACAAATTAGAAACCACTGTTAAGCCCTTCCTTGCTGCGGCTGCGTCCAAAGGCAGTTGTGAGAGCCGCTGGTGGGCTTCCTAGCAAAGATGTGCTCTTCTGCCTCGGAGCTTACTGGAGTACGCGGTCACCTTTCCCAGATAATTTATGTCAAGGGCATCTGTGCGTTGGCGGGGGGCAGCCACGCAGCACAGCTGATGGGTTGGGGTTTGTCGGGGATCACAGGAGGCTGCGTCTCTTATCAGCCCTCAAGGAAACGGCTCCGTTCTTGTTTACGTCGTCCCTAGCGCCGATTTAGAAAGCCCTCCTGATGTAGCTGAGCCAGATGAATGGCTAAAAGCAGCATCCTGGTTGGAGAATAGCTCAAAAATTACAGAGCCCAGCTGCAGCGCCCATCTGGCACCTGGAAATGGTTTCATTATAAAATGACCTTTTATTTTTTTGCCTCCCCGTGTGGTGCTGAGCCTGTGCTGAGCGTGGGGACCCTGCGGGGGAAGGTGGCTGTTAGGGACTGTGCGGGCGTAAGCATCTCCTGGGCGTCTTCTCGGGCCCTTCTCGAGGACGTTTTGGGGTTTTTTTCTGGATAAGGTTCTGCTAACGCAATCCAGACAAAACCAGTCAGCCGGTCTAGTCCAACGCACCAGCGCCTTCCAAACCCGGCACAGCTGACCAGCCCTTCGCTGGGTAGATCCCCCCAAATCCCTGCTGTCTGGAAGCTGGGCTCCGTCGAGCGTTACGCTGGTAACCGCAGCTTTGTGTCCGCAGGCATCCTTGACCAAGGCGAGGGAGTCCTGATCATCTTCGACGAACCCCCTGTAGACAAAACCTATGAAGCTGCCCTCGAGACTATTCAGAATATGAGTAAAGTAGTGGATTCGCTCTACAACAAAGCCAAGAAGCTAACATAGGTGAGTGGCGGCTGGAGCCGGAGGTCCCGGCTGCTCCGGACCTGTCGCTCCTCCCAGGCCACGGTGCGGTTTGTGCCCTTGAGGCTTGTTTTCTCTCCTCGCGATTGACGTGACTCTGTTTTCTTTTGCAGAGTTGAATTTGCTAGCTGTCATTTGGAGAGTGTGTGTGACAGGAGAGTGAAACCTTTGGGAAAATGTTAGGAGACTTTTTTTTTTTTTTCCTTTGGTCTACTTTTCGCTCGGAAAGTTTTTAAACTTCCTCATCCGGTGCATCTTGTATTCCATACGATGCGTGTTCCAGTTTCCATGTAATCTTTACTGGCCGAACTTTGTATCTGGGGGGGGAATATTGTTTAAACAAAGAGGGTATTCTAAATAAAAGGAAAAAGGCTTACACTACCTAAACATGTGCTTTCCACTTCCTGAGGGATGGCAGAGAGTTAAGCAGGGACGAAGTTTTGTTACCGATAGGTGCCCAAAACAAGTTTGTTTCATCTCTCCCTCTGCTCTGAAATCTGAGACTTACTGACGGTGTAGAAGCAGCCAAGTTTATTCCATTTGTACTGAACGGGAAAAAAAAAAAACCCAACAAAAAAAAACCCCAAAATGTACAGACTGCTGGCTTATTTTTTAAATCTTAAAAGACCTCAGATCCCCTTCGGAAGCGGCTCCACAATGATTTTCCTGAAGCCTTTCCGCACCTGAGGAACCTGCTTCAGAACTGTCATTGTGCTGCGCCAGCCCTGCCCCGCGCAGCCCGCGCCCCTCCGGCGGCTGCAGCCCCCGGCTAGACCATTAGGCCAGTTTCTGATAAAGGGAACAGCGCAGGTTTCCCCCGGAGGCCTGCCTTGCATGCTATTGTTTTAAAATAGGCTAGATTTTAAATGTTTTATCCCTTCCCCCCCCGGCCCCCACCTGCCTTGGTGGGAAGAGCAGGTGAGCAGGCGTTCCCCGTGTCCTCGCCTCCCTGCGGGAGCCGAACCTCCGGCGGGAGGCGAGGAGCTGCCCGGGCTCTCCTTATTTCCCCCTGCTGCGTTAGTGATTCTATTGGATTAGCTTTATTTTTATTTTTATTTTCCGACATCCGATGTGAGACAGCTTGGCCCTTCTGGGATAAGCCAGTGCAGCGCTCGCCGGGGAGCGTCCTCGTTACTGTTCCAAAGTCCACCCGTGTGGGGGGTGGAGCACGGTGTATTCCAGCATGTTTCATTTTCTGGTGAGGTTCCTAGCTAGGTTTTAACGCCATTTGGGCAGTGTAAGCTTCTGCATCTCTGTCCTGCTAATCTTCATTTTTATTTTTTATTTTTTTTCCCTTTCCCCTCTGTCTCTCTCTTTCCCTCGCCACGTTTTTTCTTACAAAATTTATATTTTGTAAAAGGATTCTGTTTTATCAGGAAATATTTTGCCTTCACACTGAATCTTAGACTGGCTGATTTATTTTTTTTTTTTTTCCTGCTTTCTGTTCACATTTTAACCTCTCCGACATTTTATTTTATTTTTAAATTTCCATCTCATCCAGTCAGTCACTGTTTGGGTTTTTGGCACCATCAATATCAAATGTACAAACGGTTCTTGCTAACCAACACCAGGTATATCTGATGTTCAGATGAGTTCCAATAAAATAATTTTTTTTTTCAAAAAAAACAAAAACCCTGTCTCCTGTCTTCAGCGGCCGAGGCAGACAGCGGGCGTCTGCAGCGCGGTTTCTCCCTTCGCTTAGGCCGGAGCTCAGGAAAGCATCGTGGTGATGGCGTTCCCCAGACGCAGAGTGTGAGGGACCGTGTTTGAAGCAGCTTCGGTGAAGATTTATGGGTCGTTCCTGTTCCTGGCACAGCAAGTTTGAGTTCTACCAATGTTACCATTATTACTGTTACGACGATGAAAAATGAATTACATCTGACCTCTTGCACCTCTGGCCTTGCTTAAAAATACTCTGGTGCCGCGTGGGAGAGGCTCACGTTGTGTACGATCCCTCTTAGGGCTGGAGAGGGGTTTCGGGATGTCGTGGCACTGATGCAGCGTCTTTAATTTCCGTGTCTGCAAGTCGTGCATCTCGGTCGAGGTGGTGCAGGTCTTGTGGAGAGAAACCCGGCCGAAAAATGTGAAGGACTTGACTCCTGCTCTCGGGCAGGGCCTGGACTGCAGGGGAAGCTCATTTCTACTTTTCTCAATAGGTTTTTTGAAATATAAATAGCTCATAAGGTTTTTTTTCCCAAAAGCAGCTCTGGCCAGGTCGCTGTAGTGCCGCTTCAGGGGCATCTTCCCGGGGGTGCTTAGCTGGGGCCGTGATTTGCTGATTTAGGTTGCTAATTGTAGGTGACAGAGGGGAAATTCATTCGTGGAAGCAGAGCTGAAGTCCTGCCTGCCCTCGGCAAGGTGTCCAGCTCCGGCTGGTGTCTCTCAAAGGGGACAGGATTGTCCTGACCCAGCGGGTGATGCTGGGGGGAGCAGCCAAACCCCAGTGCCGGAGGCTGGGACTCAACCAGGAGCGAGGACGCTGCAGCAGGTCCGTGGTGACGCTGCCCCGCGCGGGGTCAGCGAGGTTTAATTACACGTTGGTTACTCAAAACTGCCTGCGGAAAGCCGGGATTTTCCAAGGCGGCTGCGCGCCTGCCTTCCACCTCCCAGTGTATTAAAATTAGGGCCAAAAAAGCTCAAATGATAGAGCTCGTTGTTATACCCTTTTGGCTTAAACTTCAAAAGGCTTCGGTTAAAAAGCAGGCTGTCACACCAAGGAGGGTTTCACGCTGCTTCGGGTCCATGTAATATTTTTTAATGGACAAAGGGATTTCTCGGGAGCAGCAGTGCTGCCTGCGCTGGGCTCGCACCGTCCCTCTTCCAGCACTGCGCGGAAAAGCCTCTAAGGCCGTTTGGGAAGAGGATGGGTGGAGAGAAGACCTCACCATCCTTTCAGAAACCAGCTCCCACGCGGGGCTGGACACGCATCAAAGGATGTGGGTGTTTTCAGGTGCTTCAGGGCAGGTCTGTCCCCACGGCATTGGAACCGCGGCTCCCTCCCTTGGCCCGGGATCGGGGCACCTGGGGCTGGGGCAGGTTTTCAAGCCCTGCTGCCTGTTCCAAACGACCGAGCATCGCCTTCACAGCCCATCGCACCTCATCGAGCTCGTGGTGCTGAGAAAACCGCTGCCCTAGCGTGGGACGGGGAAAAAAGATGGATCAGGAACTCTCCCCTGGTGTCTCTGCGTGGCGGCAGCCCCAGCCTGCGCGGCAGTGAGTACCTGCTGCGGCCCCGCACGGCACCAGCCCTGCGAGAAGCAGCTGCTTTGACCCAAAGTGAGGTTTTTCTTTACCTTCCACATGCTCTAAACCCCACGGGCGGGAGCAGGCGCGTCCCAGGCTGGCGAAAGTGTCCGAGTGGCACTGCCTTGGGACAGCGGTTTTGGGGACAGCCCTGTCCCCTGGGTGCTGGGAGGGTGCAGTTGTGTCTGGATGAAATGGGACATTTTGGAGGTTTTTGAAGCATTCCCTGTCGTGGGAAGGGCGTCTGCGGCAGGGGTGGCTTTTGAGAGTACAAATGAGCTCTCAGTCATTAGCCAAGCCCTGATTAGTGCAGTGCCGGGATGAGCCCTCTCCCTGCTCCCTGGTCACCGGCCCCCCCCGGGGGAGGAGGTGGCCCCGGTGGCCGCGGCGGCGCTGGAGCCGGGCGGCGGCGGAGCGGCCTCTGAGTGTCGCTGCAGGTTCTGCAAAGCGCGACGGGCCCCGGCCCGGAGCCGTTCCCCGCGTCCTGCGAGAACGGGGCGCCCCGAGTCCCGGCCCGGGGGGGACCGAGCCGGGCGGGGTCTTCCCCCGGGACCCGCCGGGCCCTGGCACCCACCGGCCGTGGGCGCTGCCCCTCGGCCTCCCCTGTGGCCTGGCGGCGTTTTCCTGAAAAACCTTTAAAATTGTGTAAAACCCCGGTGCCTTCGGGGCCCCGCGCTGGGTCGGGCATCCGCGGGGGGAGCGGGGCTGGACTGGGGTGTCACCCGCGGGGCCGGCCCAGGGGCCTGGGTCCGGGGTGCCGGGCGGAGGAGGCCTTTAAGTTTTAATTTTTTGGGTGGGTTTTTTTTT
>VWZL01003839.1:1088-66270 GCA_013396915.1 Stercorarius parasiticus
GATTGTTGATAAATGATGGAGAGAGGCTTGGTGAGCTCTCCTGCCAGCTCCCTGAGTACTCTTGGGTGAATCCCATCCGGCCCCATAGGCTTATGTGCGTCTAGATGCAGAAGCAGATCATTGACTACTTCCTCCTGGATTATGGGTGGGTTGCTCTGCTCTCCATCCTTATCTTCCGGCTCAGGAGGCTGAACCCCCTGGGGACAGCTGGTCTGACTATTGAAGACAGAGGCAAAGAAGGCATTACGTATCTCAGCCTTCTCCTCGTCCTTGGTTGCAACTTTCCCCCCCCGCATCCAGTAAGGGATGGAGATTCTCCCTGGCTCTCTTTTTGTTGATGTATTTATAAAAACTTTTTTTGTTGTCCTTAAAACATTTTTTGTTCACTATGGAAGGAAGCAAATAGAAGCAGCAGAGGAAACAACAGAAAAGAAGATGTTCCATTTTCAGAGATAAAAGGAGAGAAGGCCAATGCAGTCCAACACTCAAAGTATTCCCTCTCCTGTGCTCACTTGTTCTGTCCCCTTGCACTTCCTGGAGAGAGAATTCTCTATGTCCCTTGTGCAGTCTTACTGTGTTGCCCCCATTAGAAAGGTCTTCATCAGCATGCTTTTCATCACTTTTTATTTGAAGTAGCAAAATTAAGTGCAAAACCACAACTACTGGCAAACATGGCATTCTATTTCTGTCCCATAAAGTCTGCACCATCAAAAAAGTCAAGCAACACTGTCTTCTTTTTCCACCTTTTGGTTTTTCACCCTGAACCTACTGGCAATAAAAAAATCATTGCCTGGATTTCTTGAGGATCTAACTTCAACATTTTTTTGTTTTTCTTTTTTACCACGATGCAACAGGACCACTCTGGAAGTTATTTGTGGTGCCCCCTCCACCCCACCCCCTCCAGTGTGGATGTACATAAACCCCAGCTGCCATAATGGAAACTGGTTTCTTGTGTTTTCTGCGGCAGCAGTAGAGGCAGCACTAGTTAAATTGCAGAAAATGTACTTGCACACAAGGCTTCTTCCTTTCAGGGCTGACAGGTGATTATTATATCACACATCTTTACCAGAATATCTTCAAACTCATACAGTTAACAGCATTACTAATTATTAAAACTCTCTTAGGGTTGGCATGACCTGAAAAATGGAGAGGGATGGCTGTTCACTGTCTCTGACCTGTAAACATCATTATGAACAAGGCTGCAGTCACATATATTAACAATGTACTTGTGTTTATATTAAACTGCTACAATACTAATTCAAACAAACACAGTATTTTTACACACGATGGCATGTCTGGACCCCTTAGAAAACTTCAAAGTGCAAACTGGCTGTAAGAGCTAAAAGTGTCCATCAGTAAGTGAGGTCAGCATGAGAATTTGGAGAAACTACCTGGAGATGAACTCCAAAGGTTTCTTCTGAAGACGTTTTCTGATGGGAGACCCCAATACAGAGTTCTGTGTAATGCACAGTCTCCAATGATGAAAATCACCTAAGAGCAACCTGAGGAATAGGAGGAAAGAAAATTCTGAGAGCCATTTTTTCAGAAGAGGGACAAGTCACCTGAAAATGAAAAAGGGAAACAAAAATCCAAAACAAAAAAACATCTTTGTGATACATTCAGTGTCAGCGGATCAGATAAACTTTTTCTTCTATTTCTTCCTTGTGTCTGTTCCAGATATTTGTAATTGTGTTGTCTATTTTAGATATAATGAATTAATACTTCTATTTGCATTTTACCTCATCCTACCTTGAATTAAGTGTGATTTAAAGTGACTGGGTAACTACAAGGCATTCCTCAGTCAAGGTGTGGTGAGTCTATTAACACAACAACTCCATAATAAATAGCTGTAACCAAAGGGAAGCAGAAATGGGCTCCCACAGGCTCCTCGAAAAAAGGCTCCTAGAAAAGTGACACAGCAAGGAGTCAGAGATCTAAATGTCTCTTTGGAACCAGCATATCCCCGAAGAGAGGAGAAAATACTAAAAACTGAATAAAGGGCATTAATCTGCTTTGTTCTTTTTACACATAGTTGTGGGGTCTTTGTGGGCTTTTTGGTTTGTTTTTCTATTTTTAATGAAGCATAAAATCTTCTAGATAAGAGTCTTACACTGTGCTGTTGGTTTTTGCTTGTTCTTCAGATCACATTACTATAGATTACTATAGATTAACCATACATACCTACAGCTTAATATCTTCAACTCTGCATGTTGCACTGGATTCTACAGATTTCATCAGAAATCATTTTATGACTCTTTCTTGGATATTTCTAAGCAGTAAAACAGGCAGTAAGAGGAACGATCCTTACAGAATCCTTTCTTGCAGAATGCTTTCAGAAGCATTTCTATCAGGTGATGCGATTTTTTGAGGCCTGTCGTTTAACTAGTGTTTAATTCCTTCAATGTGTGTCCAGCTGGTTTGATAGCTTTCTAGCTTCTTAGCCAAAACATGCTGCAGTATCAAGTCGAATGCTTTATACAGTTCTAAATCCACTGTATGAATGTTATTACCTTAATCAACCTAACCCAACCAAAAATAGGAAGTCCGTTTGGTGAGATCCATTTCCTATAACATAATACAAAGTTTCTATGAGAGAGCAACCAGAGCAATTGCTCAAGCCAGGAGTGGTAGCAAATGGGGAACAGATTACTGGGAAAAGCAATGCAAATCATCACATGTGGATGCAAGATGGGAAAAAGGCCTGAAGCTCTCATAAAGTGAGAAGTATTTATTGAATTCCAGCCTTATTTGCACTACTGATAATTCTACCATCTCCCTCTACTAATCCATTGTTAAGATTCTTGTCTTCCCAATACACACACTCCTCTTAACAAACCCCCAAAAAAGTTGTATTACGTTGTTCGTATCTTTGTTCCCAAGTTTGCTGACCATAAAACGTTCTCTCCATCCTTCTGTTTCCTTCAAGAAATTTATGACAATTTTCTGCCTTTAATTACTTTTCAACATCCCCCTTTTCTATATGCTATACTGGGTATGGAGGAGTGGCTGGCAACTATTTGCACATCTCCTGTACGTCAGGCTAGATCATTTGACCCAGTAGAGATCTCTGTTTCAATGATGAGATTGTACTTTCCCAGAAGTCTCACAAAAATGTCATATGCCTGAGTTATCAGATATTTAAGAGGAAACTTAAAGTGCTTTCTCTTGGTTCCTTTGTCTCATACTTGCTTTTCATTTTGTGATACTAGACCTTATACAGCCATCCCATATGTCTGTTAGCAGTCTGGACTTTAACTGTTTGTACCATATGTAGCTACACCACAACCACTCACACTTAGCCAACCACCACCTTTGGTTTTGTAATGAGTTCCTTTCCCCCTGACCAAAACAAGGTCTGATATAGGATCGCTGGTACTCTTTCAATTAAGAAATATTTAGACAGTCCAAAGATGTTTTAATGATAAAGTCATGTGAGTACATGATCTAGCACATCACACTCAGATTGAAGTTCTCCCTCCTGCCACGCAGGTTTATTTCTAGCACAGGCACTGAAGGAGTAGATTGTGTTGCCTTTAACAGGTATCACTGGTACATTGTTCTGTCCTTGAACTGATAAAACAATGATTCGTAACAGAGCATTCCCAGTCCTTCTCCTGGAACTGATGAACCATTGCAATTGAAAAATCTGAAATTTTTAAAGAAATATTAAAAAAGCAGTCTGAAAAAAACAATATTTTTACACTTCTATAAACAATTAGAAGTCCTATAACTGGAAATGTTGAATAATGTTAAGTCTTCATGTATGGCACCTATTACCTAAGTACAGAAATACATGTACACACACTCGTGTGTGTGTGTGTATATGTATATATATTTCTGAACTATATACATGTGTACATATACACACACACATGCGTGTAGTTCAGAAACACATTAATATCAGTTGCACTGGCACATTGTTTGCTCCAAGTAAACTAACTAAGTAGGTTGATAAGGATTTAAGGTCTCCCGGTGATAAACTTACAAAGGTGTGTCTCAAGCTAATTTTTTGCAAAGATAGACGTTGGTCACAGCTGAGCATATGCGGTGGTCCTCTGCACCCTACCTGATGATAAGTGGGACTTGCCAGATTAAAAGAATGAAATTACAATACTTATGTGTGCTCCTGATACATTTGAAGCCATAAGTAAAAAAAAGGTACCGGTAGGCCAGCTCAGTGGAAGGTAGGGAAAAATCTCTGGAAACAGATAACATTCTCAGTGGCTGAGCCACATTCTATACTTAAGCCCTGTTAATCCCTTCAAAAAGACAACTGCAAATACATACATACTGATATGTACATAGGTACATAGAAGGTGAAGAGGTGATGACGTGTAGAAACCCCCCAGGAACAGGCAGAATAAAAAATGAACAGGAAAAACAAGCTTTGCTGGATGCAGTTCCGAGTGTGCTGTTCTAACAGGGTGAATCCCACCCTTAGAAGCAAGACACTTGCTCACCTAAATCTGCAGCCTCCTTGTTCTTGTACAACTTGCTATGGATGGACAGGAGGGAGGGAGACCCCAGAAACTGGATTGTCAGCAGGCAGGCTGGCCTGCCCCATGAAATGGAAAATCATTAGTGGATTAGGAACCTCCAGCAGGCTGTAGACAGCCAAAGGCTAGAAGAACTATCTGATCTGGGCCACTTTCCCAACAAGAGCCAGGGTCTGACATCATCTCACTTGCAGCAGCAAGGACTGAAAGGTGTTATGCACAAATGAGTACGAGTTCAGAAGGGAGACAACATATGAGCTAGACTGGGGGCTACTGAGTGAGAGGCTGACAGGGATGTCCTACAGAGTAGCACACTTCACAGCAGTGAGGCAGGTACAAAGTCATAGTTTCCAACACAGCTGCAAGCTAAAATTCTTGTTTCCTGCACTGATCACCTCAGTCCTCCATTATTGCATCAGATTTCTTTCCATTCTCAGCAGCTGCAGTGCTACCTTTCTCATTGCCATCATTAAACTGCTTGTTATTCTCATTCCACCACCTTCTTATGCCTGTCTTTTAGCATCCTTCTCTATTTCATCCCATATCATCTGCCTGTCTTCCCTTCCAAGGTTTTTCTTTACCTGTCACTTCTCATGCAGCATTAAAAGCTCAACTTTACTTTCTGATCAGCCATATTGCTAGCCCCTGCTACCATTAACCCTTGCTAACAAACAAATAGTCAAATGAAGTATGTGATTGGGAAAAGCCAGCACATATTCACCAGGGGAAAATCGTGCTGGACAAACCTGATCGCCTTCTATGACAAAGTAACCTGTTCAGTTGAGTGGGGTGAGCAGTGGACATTGCCTACCTGGATTGCTCCAAGGCTTTTGACAGGGTTTCCCATAGCCTTCTCCTAGAGAAACTGATGTGTTACAGTCTAGACAAGAGGTCTGTGCAGTGGGTGGGGAACTGGCTGACAGGCTGCTGGCTTTTCAAACTGGCAACCTGCCATAAGTGGGGTCCCCCAGGGATCGATATTGGGCCCAACGCTGTTTAGTATCTTCATAAGTGATCTGGATGATGGGATCAATTGTACCCTGATGAAGTTTGCTGATGATACCAAACTGAGTGGGGAAAGAGGAAAGGAGAGCCATACGGCAGGAAGACCTGAATGCGTCAGAAGTGTGGGCTAACAAGAACCTTGTGAAGTTCAACAAAGACAAGTATAAGGTCTTGCACGTGGGAAAACATAATCCAGGAGTGCTGCACAGGCTGGGATCTACACGGCTGGGGAGCAGCTCTGTGGAAAGGGACCTGGGGGTCCTGGTGGACAAAAAGCTCAGTATGAGTGAAGAGTGTGCTGCAGCAGCAAAGAAAGCCAACAGGATGCATCAACAAGGGCATCACCAGCAGAGATAAAGAAGTCATTATCCCCCTCTACTCAGCACTTGTCAGGCCACGCCTGGAATATTGTGTTCAGTTTTGGTCCCCGCTATACAAAAGATTTGTGGACAGGCTGGAGAGGGTCCAGAGAAGGGCCACCAAGATGATCAAAGGAAAGGCTGAGAGAATTGGATTTGTTCAGCCTTCAGAAAAGAAGGCTTAGGGGAGACCTTATCACCATGTTCTAGTATTTAAAGGGTGGGTACAAAGAAGATGGAGACTCCCTTTTTACAAGGAGACACGTGGAAAAGATATGGGATAATGGGTACAAGTTACTCCTGGGGAAATTCCAATTGGACACAAGTGGAAAATTTTTCATAATGAGAACAATTAGCCATTGGAATAATCTCCCCAGGGAAGTGGTGGCTTCCCCAACATTGGACGCTTTTAAGATTCAGCTGAACAGAGTGCTGGGCCATCTTGTCTAGACTGTGGTTTTGCCAAGAAAGGTTGGACCAGATGATCCTTGAGGTCCCTTCCAACCTGGTATTCTGTGATTCTATGAAATATCTTCTGCTTTCTCCTCCGCTGCCCCCCTTTTGGAAGAAGTTTCTGAAGCACCTACAGAGATACTGCATTTTTCACCTAAAATCACTCCTTAAAATCCTCCTTTTCAGGGATGCCAACACCAGTTAGGCTGTCAGTGTGCTAAAACTGTTACCAGCCAGCCCACAAAAGAGCAAATGAAAGGAAGCACCAATTTGGGGATGAAAAGAACCAAACTGAGGAGAAAAAAAGAGTACATGGGAAAAGGCAGCACAGAGCTTGACAGAAAAAATCCCAGAGAGGCAGGGAGCAGCAACCTGAGGAAAAGTGTCAGAGTCAGGGCCATGGGAAATAGAAAGGCTGTGTAGCCTGCTCAAATGACGCTGTGGGAAAGGGAGGTTGAGAATGGGAGTGGAAAAGATGCAAAGAACAATTCAGTGAAGTAAAGATGGAGAAGAACAAATTCAAGGAAATGAGTATAGAAAGAAATATGCAAAACTATCCAATAAATTACCACAGACGTTTAAAGAGAAATGAGATTAAATACACTACAGTCACTCACACACTGGAACCCAACCCTTACTACGTGATCAGAATTGTCTGGTTTTGTTGCTGTAGTTGTAGCCAAAAAGGCCAAAGGCTTTTGATTTTTTAAGTATGGCCGCTTCCCATCGATGCTGTCAGGGAGCAGTGAGGGACAGCTTTTCTTTTCGGGATGGGGAGCTGGGAGCCAAGTGCAACCACGTGGCCAGAGTGGCAGGAGCCTCACCAGCCTTGTCCCATCTCCACTGCCCCTGAAAGGTGAAGACCTGGAAATGGTGGTCAGGTTCAGCCAAGAGACCAAATCATCAGGCAGAGCCATGCTGACATTGGCTCATGGGTGAGCCCAGCTTGGTGGGGCCATGGAGAGCTTGAGGCCAGAACTGCTGTTGCTCCACTGGGGCAGGGACTGATGGCCCCAGGTGGCTTACATGGGGTCCTGGGCAGGATGGAGGAAGCCCCAAGGCAGGGACAGTCAGGGCCCTGTTAGCGGTCTTGGTCCCTGACAGAAAATATGAGAACAAAATCCACACCCTCTGCTTTGTTACGTGGTAATGGGCTATGGGGCCTTCTTATCTAAACTCTTAATTCAAAAGTCCATGCATGTGTCAACTGCCATTTAAGCTCATGCAAAAGCAGTCATGGGAGAGAATCTCCACCACTTTTTCTTTTATTGAATCTAGATAAGCCTAAGAAACTTGAAAGGGAGAAAAGGGAGTATGGAAGAAAAGTTTAGAACATGATGCCCACTTACCATGGTGGCAATGAATTACCTCCTCCCAGGCTGGTTTCATGGGAGATGGGGCCTCATAAAATCCCCCTGCTTTCCTCATTATATTGATAACTAGATCTCTGACTTCTTTTGTGTCTTGCTCTTCCCTCCCACATTTCTCTTCTCAGACACTGTCAGTAATAGCAATGTCATCTTTGACATTAAGGTCTGCACATCTTGTCTCAACCCTGTGTAAACTTGATTCATTCATTCCTGCCATTGCACACCACATAGCATAGCGAGAACTGTCTGTAACAGTCCCAGTTGCTTAGCACACATCCCGGAGGCAACGTCCTGGCTGCTGTTCATCTCATTACTTCCTTCTTGCATTCCTTCCACTAGTACCCCTCTGCCATAACTGATAACAGCCATGATCTCTCTTCCTCTTTTTATGCTTCAGTGCATACAAAATGTCTCTGCTTAAGTTATTTTCCTTTTTGCTCCCATCTCTTCCAGCTTCTGCTATCATTCTAGTCCAGCTTTTGACCCTCATTTTCAGGATCCAACACTTTTTTGTCCAAAACCATACCTGTACTCTCATTCCCCCCAACTCTTTTTTATACTCATCCAAAGACTCATGTACAGGAATCATGTACAAGCCCTTACACTGGTGGTTTTGTGCCTGCTCCTTTAAATAAATAACCTTGTTGTATGAAATATCCTGACACTTACTGACAGAACCATGTGTATGCATTCCTCTCTCTTCCTACATGAATGTAGGCTTATTTTGCCTTTCCTTTCTGGTCCCCTCTGTATTGCAGGACAAGCTGCTCAGCAGAAATGTTATGTTTAAAGTCTTTTTTTAGAAACAGGTTTTTATATCATACTATGGCACATGCAGTATCAAGTATTCAGAAGTTAGGAAATGGTAGCATTAAAGTGGTGCGTGAATAGAGAGCATAAGATGAAATATCTGCTGGCTTTTGGCATCAGAGTCTTGAAACTAAAGAGCTGACATTTCAGGGTATTTAACGTTACAGTACGCTCTAAATTCAAGACAGTCTTGCTGATTCAGTTACAAATATGAATGCTCAAGAAGTCTGAAAATCTGTTTTCCAGACCATGCTCATGTACCCAGAAAATGGAGAATGGACAGTCAATGTGAGTCTCTGTAAAGCTGGACGCCCCACACCACAAGGGAATATAGTGGCAGACAAAGAACCTGAAACTCTCATCCTAAAACACCTTGCCTGATTCACTGCACACCTCCCCTCATCTGCTGTAGATAGTGATCCTATTGCACAGCCCTAGTGTATCTCAACAGCATGTCCATGCTGTGAACTGTGTCAAGTTGTGTGCAATATCTTGTTTCTTTAAAAACCAATTGTTGAAAAACTACTGAGAAACGTATTCATGTGGCATCATAACAAAAGACACAAAAACCATTGTCAGTGGGAATGGAATAACTGATAGTGGCAGCAGGTTGTTATCTTCTGAGCAAACCCAGCATCAAGGACGAGACTCAAGCTCATCAGAGTTACTTGCTGACAGCAACGAAATGGTGAGACTCAGGCATGCAGGCATTCCTGGCACTGGAGGAGAGTGGTCCCTAGCAGAGCTTGTCCCTGCTTCCCCTGTTCCCACCATCAGCACAGCCTGCCCAGGGTCTTCCACTTCTGCTACCCCCAACCCCACCTCCTTGCATCCCACTTCCCAGCAACTCTCCAATGCTGAGTTTCCCTCCTGGACATATATTTGCATGGGCACCAGTGCTCTTCCCTCAGCCCCTACCCCTGGTGTGACCCCTTCTTCCCCAGTCCCTGCTTCCACTCCTCAAGCAAAATTTTCACTTGGTCTCCAGCAAATCCTCATCTCACCTCCAAAAGCCATCCTCGTATCGTTCCCAATGAACTTGCCCAGCAAATCCTGTTTTCCAGCTTCCCAAATGCCCATGAGATCTCACACGGATTCTGCTGTTCAGTCTTCCTCATGCATGAGCCAGCTCTTTGCTGGTTCCCTCTGCCAGACTCCTCCCTTAGTCTCCTCAGTCAGCTTCACAGCCCCTGACACCAAACACAACTTCCGAGCTCAGCTCATGAGATCTGTCTCTACTTCTTCTTCCAAGCCTCCCACACAACCCCACTGCTTCTCGCTCTCAGCTCTGTACTCAGCCAGTCCCACGCTCTGCGCTTCAGCTCTAGCTATTTTAATATCTCCTAAACTATACTGACACATGTTCCTTTCCTTTCCCTCCCACATCAATTTTCGCACTATCCATCAAGGCAGTTTCTTCCTGCTGGTTTCATTCTTTGAGTCTTATTTTGCCAGTGATCCCCCAACACTTTCCCCCAAAAAATCTTGCTCATGCTTGCCTTGTTATTTAAAACATGTGGTTTACTCCCCTGTGCCACCTCAGTCCAGCAGAAGTTTTACTGAGATAATAAGAGAGGAATCCCCTTAACCTCATTTTTCAAATGCTTTTTCCAAAGCCTGCAAAATACCTGAACTTCTTAGAGGAAAGGTCACCAGAACCATTTAAGATAAGAAAAAAGAGCAGTTTCCAAAAGTGTATAAAAAGCTATAAACTATTTTTGCTTAAAGGCTTTTAAAAATGATCTTGAGGCGGGTATCTAGCATGGAAAATTTCTGCTTAAACACTTGAAATCTGACAAAATCCTATGCAGCTGCAAAATGTATTGAAATGAGAAGAGTCAAGACGCCTATCACCCTTAGCAAAGACAGAAAGTGAATGAAAGCCTCTGTCTCTTCATTTCAGGCACCAGAATCCTTGTAGCATCAACTTAGCTGTATGTTAAACTCCCCCATTCTTAACTGAGGAGAGCTATAGCAATGAAAAATAGACTGCCAAAAAATCTTCTGTAGATTCACTTCATCGTGGTGTGATTTCAAAAGCTAAATAATGTCTCAGTTTATTTCTTGAGAGATTGGATGGCAATACCTAAATATATAAACAAATAAAAAATTAAACAACTCTGTGACAAAGAAATCTCTTTGTGGAGATTCGGCTACACTACGAAAATCGTGGTAACATGAAAAGCTACTAATAATCCAATTTTACTCACCAATCAGACAACTTCAGCGAAGACTTCCCATTCCTCTGAGTGACGGTAAATAGAGAATAAAGATTCCGACAAAGAAAGATCTGTTCAAAGAGACACATTATTTTAATTTTATGCCTAGGTCTGCTAAGGAAATAGGGGAGAGGTTTTTGTCTTCTCCTTAGCTGGACTTCAGCTGGGCAAAGCGTTTCTGCATCCACACATGCTTTCCCAGGAGAGAATCTGAAACACTCTGTATACATAGTATTTGTTCTTTGTTTTAATTAAATGCCCAGCTAAAAGGTGCGACCAGTGTGTTTCCCTGTGAATGTTTAGGTGAACATCTCCAGTTGCACATTACAAAGCAATGTGCTGCATCTGTCTCTGGGTGTAATGAGCAGCATTTAACCACTCCCTGTGTATGGTCTACAGCAGCTGTCGGAGCCTGCCAAGTGCTTCAACAGCAGCCTGCCAAGAGGCTGCCTGCTAAGCAACCAAGGAGGAGGATGGTTGGAAATATGAGGGCAAAGGTAATTTGTTTGAAAGATAATGTGTATTGGTTTTAGAGTAGGAACAAGAGGAAAGATCAATTCAAACCCAATGGACTCTATATAAGAAGACTCCAATAAACCCTGGGAACTGGAAGGTAAGTTCTCATGGGAAACATGGCTAAAGCAGAAGGAATTCAGTAGAGTTGGCAGTTCCTTAAAGAAATTATGTTTAGGGTACAAACACAAACAATCCCACGCAGTAGGAGGATAGGAAGTATGGTCAGAGATCAACTTGGCTAAGCAACATGGTCTTCAATGACCTGAAACTCAAGAAGGAAATGTACAGAAAGTGGAAAACAGGTCAAACTCTTAAGGACAAGTATGAAAGAATAGCACAAGATGCTGAAACGAAGTCAGAAAGGATAAAGCACAAATTTAACTGAAAAAAGCAACGGTCAAAAGCAAGAAAATAAATCTGTAAGGAAAAGAAAAACCTAGTGATAGCTCACTTGCTGAAGGCTGAAGTACATTTTCCATCACTCTTCATAAAGTGTGATCTGTAATTACATGACTAATAACTAAACTCAGTAAGAAAAAATCCACCTAAAATAGGAAAGAAGTCTGAGAATAATTTGGAAATACTGCAGTTCACCTCATCCTCAAGTATGCCTCTACAGCATGTCTCCAGAAGAGCTCTCTATTGGTTGTTGACTGCACTAAGTCTCCCTTGACCATGATAGGAACCTACACCCCTGCACAGATATAGATGGGTATTTCATAGGCAGCTAAAGTTAGGTGAAATGAGTCCTATCCATAGTGACAGCTGAGCCTGAGGAAGTGCACATGAAGATACTTTGAGAACAGAGTGAAGCAAGCTCAGAGCTGTTAGCTTCCTCTGAAAACTCTCAGAAGTTGTGTGAGAAATGTGTGAGGAGGTGAACACAGTGCTCATCTTTAAAAAGCCAAGAAATGAGGAAGAGACTAATCCTGGAAAAATACTAGAATAAATGAAAAAATAAATTATTCATCGAAGGTTAGAGAGAGTTAAAAAAGCTAATAGCCAGCATGCCAAAAATATAAAGCACTATAATTTCTGTTACAGGGCAACAAGTCTCATAAATAGAGAAGTAGCAGGTAATGTAATATGTTTTAATTTCAAAAATATTACTGATATTAACTCATACGTTTTCAAAAGTATATTGAAGTGAAACTACTTCAGGAAGAGTGCAAAACTACCTAGGGAAAAAAAAAAAACCACAGATTTTAAGATTAGTTTTTAATCATTCATTATCAAACTCAAAAAATACAATCAATGAGATTCTAGCTGGGTCTGTTCTGGGCCAGGTAACGGCCCAAGTCACTAATGATTTGGATAAAGGAACAATCCTTCAACCTCATAGATCACAGTAAGCCCAGATGAACAGCAAATAAATTGCATGATACATTAAATTCAGATGCTTTTGTCAAATAAGAGAAATTATCTGTATGAGAAAACACATTGCAATGCACTTGTGTTTACAAGTGTGAGGTTCTGAGGCAGAAAAATAGTTTGTAAAGATGTAGGATAGGCAAAGACCGATTAGGCAGCCATTCTGCCAAAAAGGGATAAGAGGGGTAGCAGTCAGTCACAAGCTATACATGCATAAGTACTGTTACACCATACGTGTACAAGAATGCAAGCTGCATTTTAGGAAGATAAACTGTTTTGCTTGGGCAATACATTAAGGAACACCTCCTATTATATTTCTGGCTAGCACAGCAACCAGTGGCACCGTGTCCTGTTCAAGCAAAACTGTTCAGAGAGAAAGTAGACTGACTGGAGAAAGTCCAGAGAAGGGCAGAGAAAATGGTCAGTTGTCGGGGGCGGGTGGGGAACCAAGAAAGAAAGATTGAAAGAATTGGGGTTGCTTGGTCTAAAGAAGAGAAGACCAACTGAACATATGAAGATTATCATCTACATAAATTACCTGTAAAGTGGTAAGGAGGGATTACTTTTTTTTTTATATGTAGTAGATACGAAGTGATGGATTTAAACTATGACACTGAAGTCTATGTTCTTTATTAAGAAAATCTTATTAACAATAAAGGTAATGAAATACTTTTTGATTTCTGAGGTACATCTGATTCTCTCTTGGAGCTTCAGAATGCACAAGATGAGGTTTTGGAGTCTTTTCCAGTCTCCTTTTCTGTAAATCTGTGGTTCATCCTGTTGTATAATTCAGAAGCCCCATCTTACCTCTCTAGAGAAGCTACATTTATCAAAATTTTCATGCTAAATTATACAAAGCCAGATTGTTGTTTCAATATAGTGACTCGGAACCAGTGAAGCCACTACAGGGTTTACCACTGCCCAGACTGGCATGATGACACTTTTTTTTCTACTCTACATCCTTTTAGCTCTCTTAAGAAATGTGAAGAGTTGTGGCAAAAGGATTGCTATCTTCCAGAGACCAGTGTATCTGATATTTGATAGTTGCGCACTGCTTTTCCAAATGTCAGAAATGTGCCTGTCTCCTTCCTGGGGATTCCTAATGGAGTTTGATAGATAAACACTCTTATCTGCTGAAGCCTGCCTTTCTGGTGAGCTACTCCACAAACTGCTAATAAGACATAGAGCTCATTTGCCTCAGGGTGCACTTGTGATGATGAGAGATGGAAGAGTACTAAAATGAGTAAAGTGAGATGTGGGCATAAAATATGGAGACATACTTTGTTAGACGCCTGCAGAATCAGGTTGCTTCATCTCAAAATTTTTTCATATGCTTGTTCTTTGTATTAATCAAACTTCAAAGTTATATGAATTTAATAAAGTATCCTCACTGGGCAGAAAAGATTAAATTCCTTTTGCCTGCCTTCCACCAAAGATCCAATTCTGTCAATGTATAGACATTCTTGGCCAAAGAAATGTATCATATGGACAACGAGCTGGAAGAAGATCTCATAGAGGGGTGTTTGTTGTAGTAATATATAACATGAGTTCCTAGGACACGTAACTCCATTGCCAGCAAATACCTGTGTTGGTCATTACCTGTATTGCCTCTCCAATTCACATATGTAGACATAGTCAGGTGATTTTGTACAGAAAAAAAACTCCTTAAAGCAGTTTTTACTTTGCAGAAAAATTACATTTTTCACATTTCATAAGCTATTTGAACCAGGAAAAATCCATTTGATACTGCTTCCTGACATTCTGAATTTCTATTGAACATTGCATTTCTCTAAAATACACAAGATAAACTGTTTCTGGGAGACATACCTTTTAAATTCAAAGTAATATACAGCCTAGCATGAAAGTAATGCTTAACTAATGTAGAGTACTACAGGAGTCATACAACAGAAATATTGCTATCACATATTCACTATCCTATGATTTTTCTCTGGGTAAACTCCTCAAACTTTGCTGAAGAAAAGCTTTGGTGAGGGCTATGTATTTCACCTTCAATAAGGCTGAGAAGAAAGTTGTTCAAAGGAACAAATCATAAAATCACAGAATGGTTCGGGTTAGAAGGGACCTTAAAGATCATCTAGTTCCAACCCCCCTAACATAGGCAGGGACACCTCCCACTAGACCAGGCTGCTCAAAGCTCCATCCAGACTGGTCTTGAACATTTCCATGGAAGGGGCATCCACAACTTCCAGTGTCTCACCATCCTCACAGTAAAGAATTTCTTCCTAATATCCAATCTAAATCTACCCTCTTTCAGATTAAAACCATTACCCCTCATCCTATTGCTACATTCCCTCACAAAGAGTCCCTCCCCACCTCTCCTATGAGCCCCCTTTAGGTACTGAAAGGCTGTTATAAGGTCTCCCCAGAGCCTTCTCTTCTCCAGGCTGAACAACCCCAGCTCTCTCAGCCTGTCCTCATAGCATAGGTGCTCCAGCCCTCTGATCATCTTTGTGGCCCTCCTCTGGACCTGCTCCAACAGGTCCATTGTCCTTCCTGTGTTGAGGACTCCAAAGGTAGACACAGTACTCCAGGTGGGGTCTCACAAGAGCGGAGTAGAGGGGCAGAATCACCTCCCTTGGCCTGCTGGCCATGCTTCTTTTGATGCAGCTCAGGATACGGTTGGCTTTCTGGGCTGTGAGCGCACATTGCCGGCTCATGTTGAGCTTCTCATCCACCAACACCCCCAAGTCCTTCTCCTCAGGGCTGCTCTCAAGCCATTCTCTGCTCAACCTGTATTTGTGCTTGGGATTGCCAAATAAACCAAAGCATTCATTTATTCTATCAGAGTTTAAAAACTTTCTAAAAATAGGAAATAGCCTTGCATCTAAAGGCAATCTGTCTGTCTTCCTGCCTGAGTGTAGACCTTTCAACTATAACCACATCCATGTAAACCCATCAGTGACTAAGCCCCACAGGTAAATGCCAATGCCATGCTCCTGACCTGTCTTCCAGTGACATTAAGCGGAAGATGAAAAAAAACATTTGTTGAACTTAAAAGTCCCAAGATCCAAGTTCCAGTACATAAAGCAATAGCTATCATGAGGGAAAAGTCCTGGTCCCTGACTATAAAAGACACCAATGATATTTTCAGATGCGAGATAAATTTCTGTGACACTCTGGAATGATTTTATAATATCAGTATTCTTAAAAGGCTGCAAAGATGAAAGATGTTAATTTAAACCATTTAAATTAGCAGCAACAGTACCTAAAAGATAAACCACAGCTTTCCCACAACTCTACTCCTCCAAAAAGAAAAGAAGCAATAGCAGCATCTGGATTTAGGATAACTAATGCAGCCTTGGAAAAGTATATCTGCTTGAGGCCCTGCAATGATATCCTCTGGATAGATCATCACTTTTTAAATTATTGACTCTTCGCTGATTTTTTTTTTTCACAGATTCAGCCTCAATATAGTATTACAAAAAAATATGGCTTTTAATGACCCTTTTAACAGTTATTTAAGTAACAGGACATGGTATCATGTTGTATAACTATAATACAGATTGTACAATGGTGACTAACCACAAATATGTCCAGCTATTATCCTGGGCTCATTCATCATGGCAGAATGAATAATGTCTATGTGAATAAGAGAGGAAGATGGCAAAAGCACTTTGTACAATAACAATTAAATGACACTTTTAGAGATATCTCTTGCTTCATCCACAGAACATAGGGATGATTGAATGTATAAAGCATACCTCTGTTTTACATTTATGTGCTTACTCAGAAAATCTGCCAATACAGTTGACAAGAATTTCTAACTAGTGAAGCACTCCTAGTATATGTGAAGCCTGAGGGGAAGAAAACGGAGGTGATCCTTCATTTCATTTCCCTTTGTTTCAAATTTAGAACTGTTAGTATCTTTCAAAAGGCTAAAATCCTTTAAAAAAAGATTAAAACAGAGTGTGAAATAGAAATAGAAGCTAGTAATTAATTTGTATTCTCAATAACCCTCAGCAACCCCTATTCAAACGCTAGAAAAGCTGAAACATGAAGGCAGCTTACTACTTCCAAAAGAGTGTAGTAGAACTCATCCTACAGGTAAAAGTGCTCAAAAGTTTAAAAGTTTTATTGTGGAAAGATTACCAAAGCAGCTTCAGGTTTTGACACATAAGAATGCAAAAGGAAAGAGCATTCTGGAAATAACCTCAATAATGAAATGACAGTAAAAGAAGAAACTTGTGTGCAGTTTTGTATTCTCTGTATGTTTTCATGAATAAGAGTCCTTGCACTAGTGTAAATATAGGTTTACAACATCACATTTGTAGCTAAAAAATTTCAGAAGTTTGAAAGGGCAAAAATTCTTGTGCCTTAAGAGGTTTTTCTAGGGTTTTGCAGCTAATAGTTTTAGATATCAAAGAAGAAACTGAAGACGCTAAATAAGATTGTATCGTGGCTTTTAATCAAAGCAGACAGAAAAAAAATACAGAAAATTTAGAATGTAATATCGCACAAAGTTTAAAATAGTCTATAAATAACATCAACATTTCTTCTTCATACTACTGCTTTAAATCTATTGTCTACAAAATATTTAGCATTTTATCCAATTCATGCATCTCCTTTACACTGATAATTACACACAATATTTCTCAGGTAATAGAATTAGTCACTGGATATCTACATAAAATTTTGTGTATTTATGATTTTCTTTTCACTTAATTAAGGCGATGAAAAAAAAACAAAAACAACAAACCACATCAAAGCATTAACAACTGCAAAATTATTTCTGCATCTGAAGAGATCAATTGAAAAGCCAATTGTCTTTGACATCACTAAACTTAAAGTCAGAAGTCGGTATCTTTTAAAACACAAATAGAGAACACAACTGTTTTGATTTACTAGCAAAACACCTAGAAGAAAGAAAAATAATCATACTAATATTATAAGAGAATTAGAAAAAAAAAGAAGAGAAAGTACCTCTACAACATTTTCTGCTTCTGGAGCTTCCTGTCTGGATACAGCTTTGCACAACTCAGGTTCCAGTTTGCTTTCTGTTTACTTAATGCCGTAGCTCAAATCAAAAGAAGGTGTATCCTCGAATACTATATGTACAGCACAACCCATTGTTGTCTTTCTTCAGCAAGAGAGTTTGAATTTTTTTCTTATCCATATTAGACCCTAGGAAAAAATGGAAGAAAATATTTGGGGTGAGCGACCTTTACCTTCATTTTTAACATTTTCTTTGATTTAAACATTTTCCTTCATCCATGAACTACCCCTGCATTATGCAACCTGTCAATTTCTACTTCAAAAAGGGTTGATTCAAAGCTCACAGAAGTCTGAGATGTTTGAGACACTGATGCCAAATACATTGATTTCTACCTATTCGGGAGTGGCGTGCAATCTTTTCATTTCTAGTCTGGATGCCAAGAGGTGTTTGCTGACCTAAGGATGGACAAAAGTATATATCTGAAATATTCAAAGGGATGTGTGTGAAAGTGTGCGCATTGGATTTATCCTGAGATTCACACTTATAGAAGGAGAAAGAGATCTATGAAGGCAGAAAAAGGAATTCAATACTTTAATACTATGCATTTGGAAAACTTTTTCCAATATCTGTCCTTAACTCTCTTGCAGCTCAATGATGATATTATGAAAAAAGTTCTTCAACTCTAACAAATAGGTAAATAGAAAATGGGCCTATCCTACACATAGCACCCCGTGTACTGTGACTGCACTTTTGTAATGAGCAGGAAGGGGACTGTATGAGGTAAGCCGGACTTTTTCAGCCTCACCCATTACCTGCTGACACTAACAGCAAGTTGAGTTCACGAAAGCTTTAGGTCTGATTTGGGACATGGTAGCTCCCTGTAGTTCTGCATCAGCAGCTCTGCCTAGGCTTGTCTTCTAGTTCATTTCACACCCTCAATCGTATCTCGAAACTGAGACTCTTCTGTCTGCAATAGAGGTGTTTATTTGGGGGGATGAGAACCAGGCTGTGTCACTAGAGCGGACTGACAGCTTAAAGATGTATACCGTCTCTACTCACCTAGCCGAAGAGAAGGGCAACACCCTAAGAATGAAGTCCTCAGTATGAACCTGTTGGGTTCTGTTCCTGTAGAACCTAAAAGTGGTATGATTGCTACAATACAATACAAAAGTGCAAGTGGTTTCTTGATAAAATTGCTGATTTTATGCTTTCTGCAGGAATAGCATTATGTTAACTACTGTCCATTTAAAAAAAAAAAAAAAAAAGAGGAAGAAAAGCCAGAGAAGTTCACTGGAAGTTGCTCCCCAATACATTTGTTTGTCCTCTGTGACTTACTCAACCTCTGATGCATGATGGACAGTTATTGACTATTTTGGCCAATCACAATTTAATAAACTTTTAAGACTGAATAATTCCCAGATAATCTTTGTGCTGTGCCTTGTTAGGCAGAGCAACGCCTTAGCTAAAACCACAAGCACATCAGTTATACATCACCTATATATCTTTGTAAATTAAACTACCAACCAAAACAACCGTGACAAAAGTATGTCCTGCAGGAAAGGATCATCAGTTATAACTGGTTTTAAGACAACAATACCTAGATAAGAATCAGAAGATGGTTGCTCTTATCTGCATTTATAGCAGTAAGACAATCCCCACCCTGGAGGCCTGAACTACAAAGGAGTACTGCTGATAAACTGATCCTGAAGCAGTGTGCCCATTATTAGGGAGCCTAAGCAGAAGCTTCCAACATATCAGGATTAAGTGGCTTTGGTATTAGAGAAATAAGGGGGTTTTTCTTCCTTTATCTTAATTTCTATCTTACTTTTTATTAAAAGCCAGGGGAAATATATTTATGGTACAGAAAAAGCATGAACAGATCACAAAAAAGTGTTTTAACATGCTTACATTTGCAGATGAGAGAAAGATCAGCAAATGCTGATATTATTATAGAATAACACGGTGCAAACTGAAGAGAATCTTTTAATCTCAGTCTTTTAAAAAACTTAGCTGCTTTCTCTGGTAGTGCTTTTTTTTATTCACTTCCATTTCCACCTGTGGCAGGAAAAGGAGAAGGCATAGCAAAGGAAAAAAGTGCTCATGTTTTCAATTGTGGTGTCCTGTATTACAGCATCCCACAGCTCCTGCAAAGATGGAAAGTTCTGCTTGCCATGCGTACAATTCTTGAAGAATTTAGTTGAAAATTCCTATGACTTAAAAGACGACTAATTTAAAGAGATATAAAGCATCCAAATATGGATGTATGTTCACAAAGTTCTATTCCTGTTCCTGGAACAACATTGATACCCTCCTGGTTCACATCACAGATATACGAGAGCTTCTTAGTGAAATGACTGGGTGCTTTAGTATAGGAAAAACTTTCCTAGATCTACTGGGGCAGGACAATCTCGTTATCTAAGCTAGTCTCTTGCAGAACTGACATCTGATTTAGTTACTGCTTGAAACTAAATATGTGGGTTTGGGCTAGAACCCACTTTTCAAAAAAGCACCAAACCTTGATTTAAAAGTTTTTAATTACAAGGAATCCATCCTCAATTCTTCTATCTTTACTCACCACCACTTGTGTCTTTCCTAATCAAAATTTTCACCTTTTTCCAAGCCTGAATTTGCCTATACTCAGTCATCAGCCCCAGAGTCCTGTTAAAAATTTCTCCAGCCAGACTGAACTTCTGCCATCAAGTTTTGGTCTGCAAAGCAGGACAAAGACAGGAATAAAAACAAGCCAAGACCAGCCAGTGACTTTGAAATGTACTCATCATAAACACATTTCAGGCATTTTGGTTATTCTTATGACCCTCGCCAATCTCCAATAACATGGGTAAAATACAAACAGAAGTACTGGAACTGGTGCCAGGAAAAAGCACACATCAGTAATACAGAGAAAACATTGAGCTTCCTTAAGTCAGTGTCTGAAATGCAGTATTTTCCCAAAATGTAACGCACAGGAGCCTAAAGGGCTGGCTTCGTGCTCTCTTGTCATATGATGGCTTGTAGCAGGCATTAATTATTACTCTCTTTTATCCTTTATCTTCTAAAACAGTGACCTGCAATGTAATACACTGATCTTGCTTTGGAAATATCAAATAAATTCTAGTTTTAATTGCAAAAAGCAACAAGTAAAAATCAAACTTGCACATTTTCAATCTGAACAACTAAATTTGGGAAAGATTGTAAGTAACAAACTCTTGCAATGGAAAAAAGTTGTGCAATTTTCAGTGTTGAAGTGTCTGTATATGTTACCCTTTACCTCCATACGTGGATAAACATTAACATATATACTCACATGGTAGTTCAAAAGCATAATAATATCAGATACACACAACCCAGTGTATTATTTGTCCCAAGTAAACTAATGAAAATGGGTGATACATATTTAAGTCTCCTGGAGATAAATTTGTAAGTGCAGGTGTGTCTCAAACAAACATTTGGCAGGGAGAAATCTAGGTCACAGTCAAACAGGGTGATCTTCAGCACTTGATCTGGGGATAAGATTTTCCATGTAAAAAATAAAATTACAATAATACCCATACGTGTTACTGATATGTTTGAGTGCTGAGGCAAATAGCTGAAGTGACAAGGTTGCCTAATAAAAGGCCAGCAAGACCTGGCCAGGTATTGCAGCAGATAGCAGGATTAGCAATTGGGCTGCCTTCTCTGCATAAACTCTGCTAATCTCTGGGTGGTTGATTCACCACCCAGTTTATCCATAATTCAAAACTATTTAAATTTGATTATTTAAGTAACCAATGCAAAATAAAGTTTGTTTTGGGTATTTTATAATCAAATTTCTTCAAGAGTCTTAAAAAAAACCCATGTCAACAAAAACTAGGTTTGGAAGAGATATATTTTCTCTCCTGACAGGGGAAAGGAAGGAAAGTAACATACACTTGCTACATATAAAAAAGCAATATTCACTAAAGAAATTAAAAAGGAAAAGAGAATATGCAGAGAAACGTCTACAGTCCCTTGGTTAATATGGGTCAAAAAAACCCAACTCGTAATTAGACTGTTGCCCTTCACATATCAGTTATCAGCGCTGCCTCTTCTCAGACCTTAATAAATGCAGTCTTACCCTGCTGTAACCACTAATTCAATAGTCTGTCATGTCCCGTCCACTCTCTACATCTCCTTTTGATCCTACATTTTTATCACACCACACATCAATTGCTTGTCTTTGCTCTGAAGACCCTGTATGTCTTTACTGTGTTCGTCAGAAGTGCAGCTCTCTCAGCTGCAAGATTTTCAAACTGATACTATATTAAAAGTTCTCCTGAAGTCCAGGGAAATTAAATCAACAGCATTTCTCTTAACTAGATCATTTATTTTATCAAAGATATCAAATCAGTACAGCATGATCTACCTTTGGAAAAATCTATGTTCCATTTTATTGTCCTGCCTTAATTATTTCTTTCCTTTAAAATCTGTTCTAAAGCTTTGCGCACTGTTGAGTCAGACTAATGACCCTATTGTTGCCTGGATCACTTTTACTGCCACTCCTGGTCCTTCTTTAATACAGGTACAATATCTGCTAGGAGAGTAACTGATAGTCCTGTAAAATGCATGATCTCAAGCAGTCCAGGGCTGCAGTGGATTGAGCACAGCTTCACAGACACTGAAAGAAGTTGTATACTAGGATGTGGGTATCTAACAATCATGCTAAAAAGTAAGCTGCAGTTTTTGAAAGGCTTATTTGACCAAAGTCAGCAGTTTCCATTCATCAAAAAAAAAGGTCAAATCATTCTCCAAAGCCTTGACAGTACTACAGCTGTTCAAAGAAAATTCACTATAACTTTATTTCCAATGTGGGCAAAATGCCTGCATTCCCCAGACTCACGCTTAAATGCTTGAAGTGTTTTGGCTGGCTTGAAAAGAAAAAACAATGCAGTCTTTCTTCTCAATTGAACTATTTAGCATAATCATAGAGGCTTCCATTTCTGATTTTCTGCTTTATTGATCTTCAAAACAATTTGGTGTGTTGGTTAACTCAGTGATGAATTCTCTTTGGGGTAAAAACCCTGTATCCAAAATTCTCCCATTCCCTGTGTACACATACTAAAGGAATTGGCATATACAACTGACCAATTATGGATATTTCTCCTTACATGCAATATGAATTTACCCTTCTTTAATAGAGGCTAAAGTACATGAATATGTTGCCAAAAAGGAATAAAGGGCATTTTTCTTTACAGCCCCAAGAGAAAGGCAGAAGAGGGTAGGTCTGAGGATCTTAGAACATTTCATACCTTCAAGTCCTAACAGATGAATGGCACCAAAGACTCCAGCCTTGGCAGGTATAGGTAAAACTCTCCTGACTAGTGTTTCCTTTTGCTGGAAGAATTAAGCTTCTGGATACGGGGCAATTACAACCTCTGTGGCCTATTCACTCATTTGCTGTATGCTAACAGAGACCAAAACATTGGCATGCAGATGTATACATATCTTGTTCAAGCCTGGATATAGCAAACTTATTAAAATTACGTCCTGAACATAAACTTCCCCTGAACTTTAGAAATTCACATCTAAATTTTGTTTCTGCCTTTCTGGGTGTTTATATCATGATCGTATATGCAGCTATGAGTCTGCTTTACCTGTGCTTCTTAATATATATTTTCCAACATCCATTTGATAAACTGTCTTTAGTCAAATAACAATCTATTATATTTAAATTTCCTCTAGGATATTCTTAACGCCATTGTGTTAGAGGAAAGCTTCTGGGTTTAAGTATGTATCCAAAACCTCACTCCTGAACAAAGTCATACATTTTAGGGTAGCAAACAAACAGGTAGAGCAAGAAACAGTGCCAAACATATAACAGGAAGTATCAGATCAGCTTACTCTTACGCTAGGGTTTGTTTCAGAGGAAAGACCAAGAATGACAAATTTTAAGAAGTTCTTCATTAAATCCTTCCAGGCTAAGCAAACTTGATCAAATCTGTGTTTTACTCATTTTTCTATAAAGAGAACTGTAAGCCTCCACATGGGGTCATTCAATAAAACCTTTGTTTTATATTCTAATGCTGTTTTAAGGATTATGAATTTTTCACTTTAATTTGCAGTTAGGGAGAAACTATTTGTTCCTGTACATTTTCTGTTAGTTTTTAACTATATATACATATCTATGTGTACATGTGTACTCCCATTCTTTTTTGTACAGTTCCATTATACTTTGACATTTCTAAATGAAAAATTGTACCTATTCTTTATTTGTTTACTCTTTTCATGGGGACATGGCACAAGAAACATCCTATTGATTAAAGAAAGACTTTCTACAGAGAAATCTCAAGACATTTTTACTGTCTTTATTCTACTCTCTAAATTCTGAGATTTAGTAGTCAGTAATTTTAAGTTGAAAAAATAAGCTAAATAAAACATAAGAAATCCAAGATACAATTATGTCAGGGAACTAGCAACACAATACAGAAGTGTTTCTCTGCAGGTTCTCAGTTCAAATAGCACTCTGGCTACTTGCATTAGTACCTGTATTATTTTCACAAACAGTCTTCTGACTGCTGACTTCTGATTTAGGTTGAAGCACACAGAATACTTATTAAATTCCACCAGCATTTACCAGTGTATGCAGAAATCCTTTAAAGTTTGTCAGAGTAGTCTTACAATAATTTAATACTTTGCCTTTCTTCAAAATGTAATATTTTCAGTGGTTTAGTTGAAAAGTCAGACATGTTTTACATTAATGTATTTCAGTCTGTGGATTCCTTTATCACTTTTCTCAGGATTATTCATTGAAGTTGTGAAAGAACAGACAATGGTCTATTATTCACATATGAGGTTGGTCATCTCTGGCACAAATAGTTTCTTGTTCCTTCCACAGATCTTTCCAGTATACCTGAAAGACATTCACATCCACATGGAGCTCTACTCAGTTTCCCTTGATTGCAAGTGCAAGACCGCATGCCCAGGAGAAGTCACTGTTCTGCTAAACTGCCTGTATTATACAGTAATAGTTGGACATTTCTACTAAAAGGCTGATAAAGCAATGAAGTTTGACTAAATTTCAGAGTTGGTCAATCTAAGAAGCAGTTTTTTCTCAATGATTTTTTTCTGGATGAGTTCACTCCGTGGGCCATCATTCTGGAAATATTTTGTACACTGAGTCTAATACTTAGAAATTTTATTATACTTTCTCTGGAATAGTAAGGCCATTTCTTGCTCTGCAATGGCACCTTTGACATTGGGGAACCCTGGGACACTTCCTCAAATGTAAATCTAAGGTTGCAAAAAGGCATTTTATTAGCTGTCACAAAAAAGCCATCACACTATGGTTTGGCTGACATTGCATACAACATAGAAGTTTTAAGACAAAGGACATTCCAAGACATGGCATAGTAACTGAAATCTTCATTAGCAGACATAATACATGACTTCTAGTTATGTAAAATCTTAGCTGTAATAGGAACAACCTTCACACAAGGAAAGAAAATGTAATTAAGAATAGCAAATGTGCTTAAGTTTGTGTATATCAGGGCATGGGAACAAGCAGCAGTTAAGTATTTCAATATTAGCACAAACATTCTCTCTGTTGTTCAGATAAATGAATAATACGGGTGATTATCTGTATCATCGTGTGTCATCATCCATAGGAAAAGGAAGGAGACAGAAAAGGGCTGTTGAAATAACGGTCAGTTCTCCAAAACATCATACCCCAAGCAGTTCCTACTAACTACAAAATTAACCTTATTTAATAATCACTGCATCTCAGTGTATTTGCTGGATGTTATAGTTATGGTTTTTTTCTAGACCAAATTTTCTCAGTCTACATGGGCCAAGAGAGCCACGATCTGTTGCAGAATAGTTTTATGTTTGGGAACTGCGACATAGACAAACAGGACTGAGAGGAGATTCTAGTGTTACGTTATTAGGCTATATACTGAAGGGTTTGCATTATAATAATGAGAACCTGATATCATAATCCTGGATGGTGATGTTTGGGGCAACAAGCTCTTTATCTTTGTTGTAGCTTAAAACTGAGAAAAGTTCAGAGGAAAAGAATCTTAATCTGTTTTTCCCAACAAAAATAAAGACAGGATTTGCTGAGATCCTTGCATGTTTTGATCAATTTTGGACACAGCACTTCAGAAAACACACCATCAAATGAAAGAGGACTCAGGAGAGAGGTGGAAATGATTAGACATCCAAAGACCATGACCTTTGATAAGGAAATGTAAAAGCTGAGGTTACTGGGTTTAAAGAAGGGAAGACTGAGATGAAACATAAATCTTCAAATATGTAAAAGGCACTTTTGCAAAGAAAAGGAAATAATCTTGTCTTTGGAAAGAATGAGAAATAATGTGTCCATACTACAGCGAGGAACTTCAGTTAGATATTAGAAATAAACTTCTAGTGATAATGTTGGTAAACCCTGGCAAGAGACTGTCCAAGTAGGCTGCAGATTCTCCGCCTCCTGGGGCTGGGGGTTTGGTGACTGATCTGCAGGTCTTCCTGCCCTACTTTTCTGTGACTCTGACGATACGGTTTTCTTCGTTCTCAATGCTTCCCCTCCAGTAGGACCAGAGTTAACTAGACCCAACCCTCTGCATTAGAGGGTCAGCTCTGGTTTTCACTTTCCTGAGGGAAAAAGGGGGCTCTTTTTGCAGAGCATGCTGTTCTCAGTCCCAGCCTACGCAGCCATGTAGCTGCAGTACAGCAGCAGCAGAACTGACTCTAGAGAACCATCATCACTTCCCCACACAAAGGAGACTTGTTCTGCCCTGGTAACCTGCAACGGGGACTGAAATTCTGTTCTGCTGTAGGAAGTCTACGCCCACCTACACATAAACCAGGGTTGCTGCTTTTTCATGCTTGACTGTGAATACCACACAGTGGTATTAGCGCCCAGGGACAGACAGGAACAATGACTTTCATCCCTGATGCAAACTACTCCTAGAAGAGTGCTTCCAAAAGCCTGAAGCACACATATTAAGCTTTCAGAAAAAGAAAGCTTTAATTTTTTCCAGTGCTATGAGTATTTCTCAATCAAGTCAGGGGTTATAATTATGTCAAAGATCACCTGTCAGCACACTAAGATGATTATCTTGTCACATACCTCTATGGATGTGAATATACCACTGGGTGTGTATTATGCAACAGGTAAAGAAAATTTATTTATCAACTAGGCAGAAGATTTGGGACATGCAAGATATGAATGCCACAGAAAAAGGGATAAATATTCTGTAACTGCCTTCTATCCACCCCTTCACACTCCACAGAAAACTTAGTCCAAGTTCACTGTAGTGGAGTTACAAAAATGAATTTGGTTTCTCTTGTTGCTATGAAATCAGACCACTCTGAAATTTCCTGGCCTCCGGTGCAAAGGGAGGAGAGTTGTCACAGAAAGGTATGGATGCAGTTCAATTCTTAATGTTCAATCAGCTGTGGCTCAACTGCAATAATTAAAATAGTGCTGGCACCAGTCAGTATAATAATTTTAGAAAGCTTCTGACAGTGCTCTACTAGCTGTGACAGAAATGTAGTGATCAAGAATGTAGTTGTCAGAAGTTAGCGTAATCTTTTATTTGGCCATTTTACTTATTTAGTATGAATATTGCAAAGGTAAACAGTGCTTGGATCCCAGCCTTCAGACCATAGTTCTTTATCTAGCCACAAAATTGGTTCATTTTTTTAAAAAACAAGCTTCCTTATTGCCTCAACTGTATCCACATTTTTTTTTTGTCTAAACAGAGACCAAAGATTCCTGATAGTCTGTATGCTTTACTTCAAATATTCCACACTGTGCTCAAGTACTACCATTGTGCTGTTAGGTAATCAGTCAAAGATTATACAATCAGAAACAAACAAAGAAACAAAAAAATTAAAAGTTGGTCAGAAAGGTCTTCTGGAAGTCACCTGGTCCAACCCCTCCACTCACAGTGGCACAAGCACCGATACCAGATCAAGTCACGGGCAGCTTTGTCAGGTCTTGAAACAGTGAAGCACAGTGAGTCAGAAGGTACTGTAGGAGGGTACTACTACAGCTCATACAGTGTTTGCATTTATACACTGGGAAAGTTTCACTGAGATGTATTTGTGAAGGTGTGTTACTCCCCCACCCCCAACCTTACCTTTATCTCCCATAACCCTGCCTAATCATTTTACCCCCATAAATAGTGAACAGCCCAAGAGTCCTTTGAGCTCTCCTGCACAGCAGGATCTCCCTTTGAGTAGGAACGCCTCTCAAGGTTACTTCTCGACATTAAGAGATTTCTTGTGGCAACGGATTCTGGGTAAGTGTGTTATTGCATGGTAAACTTTGAAATTTTAGCTAAGTGATATAAAGGATTGATTGTGCATATATAATCCTTTAGACATAAACTGTTGACCAAGTCTGGGACTAGGATTGGATCCAGCTGCATCTAGACTCCTCTCTGAGGAGTTTAGGAAGCAAGGGGTCCTTTCTGAGCATCATGACTCAATGGGAGGGTCTCCCGGACAGTTCTGTCTGATGCTGTCCTCTATGCAGTAAATAACCAAGTGTGCCCTGCCAACGAATCTTGTTAAACCACTGTCGCATTTACTATCAAACTTTGCTAAATCCCTGTTTTATATCAATAAATGTATCACTGCTTCTCCCTATGAGTGAAGTGCATCACTCCATCCGCGACAAATTGCCATAGTCAGAATGATGACAAGTAGTATCACCAATTATTTACGGAGGCATGGAGTGAATCTGAGTCCCAACTTCTCAGAAGAATGGGCTCGTGGCAATTGGCAGAATTGGGAAGCCATTGAAGAGCACCTAAAAGTAACTCGGCGCCTCACAAAGACAATGTTAAAACCACTGATTGGAGAAGCCCCAGCAATTCTTAAAGCCCATCTAGTTGCAAAAGAAGATGAGCTCAAGACACAGAACACAATGAGGGATTAGGTGATAACGCTAAAAATCCCCACAAGCAAGTCCCTGCATGGGCAGAATTAATGCACGGCATTGGTGGCTGCAGCCATGAAATGGGCTGGGACGATGCACCAACTGAAAAACAAAACCTGAAGCCCTGGGGAGGAGATCACAAAGTTCAACTCCTTTGGCACCAGTCACCCTTAGGGAGGAATTGGCAGGACATGAAGTGAAAAAAAAACCCAAAAACCAAAAACCAAAAACACAATAAAAAAGAGAATAATGACAGGAAGGCAATTGGACCTGCCTGTCCGGCAAGTGGAGGCTTATTGGTAGATAAGTGATAATGGCCCATGCATTTTGATTCCAGTTGGTCCTCCGGGATCATTGGTGAGGTTTTTAATAGATACAAGAGCACAAATTTCAATACTAACACAAAAAGATGCCAAGAAGCTGGGCGTGTGGTCCGGATGGCAAAGAGTTCAAATTACTGGTGTAACCGGAGCGACTATTGCTGTGCCAAACTGCCAAAGTCAGTTTATGGCTTCTGGGTGAGAAGCACATGTTGACTACTCGCTTTGCCATTAAAGATCATCATGCAAATATGCTAGGTTTTGGTGTTTTAAATGACAGAACCTGCCACCTGCTGATGGCAGCATGCGGTCCCTCAGCTCAAACACCGACCCCAGCCCCAGCAGAAACCTGGAGGGTGCAATGCGGGTGCTTTGCGCAGCCCCTGCACTCCCTGGTTCAAAGATCACTAACGTACCACAATATCCAATTTCTGCTGCAGCACAAAATGGAATTTCTGAAGTCATAGCTGATTTGGAGAAACAACAAATTGTCTCCAGAACCCACTCCCCATATAACACACCTGTCTGGCTCATTCGGAAACCAGATGCGAGGTGGCGTTTAAGAGTTGGTTATCAGCCCCTAAATGCTAATACAGCCCTGCTAAGAGCTACTGTACCAAACATTGCAAACTTAACAGCTACTTTGCATGGAGCTGCACACCCATGGATGCCAGCGCTAGATGTAAAAGATATGTTCTTTATGGTTCTCTTGGAGGAAGAGGATAAAGAGAAGTTTGCTTTCACTTGGGAGGGAACACAATACACTTTTAACAGACTCCCACAGGGGTATAAACATACACCCACAATTGCTCATGCCGCACTCGCTGAACTTTTACAGATAGTCTCACTCCCCCAAGATGTGACACCAACACCGATATATAGATGATATTCTGATTGGGGGAACTTCTCCTGAGATGGTGGGGGAAGTGGCAGCAGCAGCATGGCAAGCACTAAAAGCAGAAATTGAGATTCCACCTGGAAAATGTCAGGGACCAAGTAAAGAAGTAAAATTTTTAGGTACCTGTTGGATGGCGGGCAGTGCTGTGATTCCTCCAGATACCTTAAGAAAAAATTGAAGAGCTGCAAATTCCCCAATCGAGGAAGGAATTCCAACAATTAATGGGAACTTCAGGATATCGGAGGAAGCATGTGCCTGGATTTTCTGTCATTTCCCATCCGTTATACTCACTCTTACAGAAAGGCAAATCCTGGGAGTGGAAATTAAAACATAACAAAGCAGTGAAAACTCTAATTGAAGAATTAAAAACACGTTGGTCACTGGGACCACTGCACCCCTGTGACCCTCTTACAGTCAAATGGGGTTTTGCAGAATACGCTGCTTACTGTAACCTGTTCCAAACTGGCCCTGATGGGCCAAAAAGACCTTTATGGTTTCAGTCAACCATATTTAAAGAAACAGAACAACAATACTCTGAATGGGTAAAGGGACATTGATCTGTAGTCCAAGCAGCTAAAAAGGTTGAGAAAATACATCAGGGACAACCTGTGCCAACTAGAGGACCGTTTAATTTACCAGAAGCAATTCTAAAGGGGACTGCCCTCTCAGAAGGAGTTGCACAAAAACCCACTACCAGAAAACGGTGTGCCTACCTAGTAAGAGTTGCAGAAAACATGCAATTAAGTGAAGGACACACTAAGGTCTCCAAATTGCAGATGCCCATAAACACACACCCTTTAGCATTACAACAACATTCAATCTTCACTCATTCTGGATGCACCACCCCTCACTGAGGGTATACCAACCGAAAACATTTGGTTTATGGATACTTCAGCAAAAAGGGTAAAGAGTAAATGGCAATATAAGGCCCTATCACTAGATATTACCACCAGCAAACAAGTAACAGAATTAGTGTACAATGCATTTTTCCTTCTTTTTAACCAGGTAACCTGTTCAGACTCTCTCCGCCAAAAAAAGTCTCTATTTTCTCTTGCAGCACCCTGCAGGATGGCAAATGGAAATCCTACTATTCCAAACTCTAACAATGCTGCTTACACCCTTTGCGGACTTCTCTATTAACGTTGGGAACTAACCAATAGCTCTTATCAGATATACTGCCTCAGTGGGAAAGAATTAATGAAGGGGACCACCAATTGATTGTGGATGCACTTGGTGCAGCCCAAAATAATGTTTCTCTACCTCTTAGTTGTATCCAGGCTCAACTGTGGATGCAGTGTATGGTAGCAGCAATTATAGGAGAAGGTGAAGAGGGCATCTTACGCACTGAAATTCAAAAGGTAATCCTGTCCTGTCTAAGTAAGCTACAGGCTAACGGAGAGACTGCTTTGGACCATATGCTGCACTTTTAAGGACTGGATTGACAGGAAGCTAATTAAGACAACCTACAGGGAGTTTGGTTTTGCTACACACACTGCCACGTTCCCCTTGGAGACAGGGGAAATGGCAAAATCTAGAGTCAGGGACTCCTGGGTGGGAAAAGTGCAGGAATTTCTTGAAATGCTAGGCTGGATGCCCACAGCCAGCACTCCTGATGAAAGCTGGCAATGGTGTGAGGAGGGAGCTTTCTGAGGAGAAAGTGAAGGGGCTCTAGGCAGGCCAATTTTGAGGAAAAGGCAGGCTAATAGATTTTGGGCAATCACCTCAGAGCTTCCCTGGAAGCCAGCATGTTATAGCATGTTGGGGTTTTTTTTTTTCCAGGCAGAGTCTCAAGCTACTGCCTGTATAACATTCCTGCAGATGTCCAAATAAACTTTACAAAAACCCCTAAAATATCTAGTGTTGTGGGTTTCTTCAGCTTTTTAAAGATAAATCTTTCCTTCCATAGTGAAGCAACCTTTTCTGAAGTAGTAAGTGGCACCATCTTCAGCTTAAAAAGTTCCTAAGCACTGATTTTTTGGAAACCTATGTGGCTATACTGCAGAAGCAACTTTTGAAGCAGCTGTTTCTTTTGTCTTTTTTTAAAATTGGTCCTCTTAGAACATAACACAGAGCTACATGAGCTTTGGTCTGAGACAGCATGATCATTCCAAGGTTTATGGAGGCAGCACCATTAGCATTAGAGGTTTGCATGCTTTCATTTTGTGGCTCAGATACTTGACTTGTTTACCCCAAATTCCTTCTTTTGCTGGCAGGCAGAGCACCATAGCTGTGTGCTGCTTCTGTCATTTTGACTCCATATCATCACCCTTTTCTTTCACAAGAAACTGCTAGTTCTTTCTTCCTGCACCCTATTTTTGTTTAGATTTTTGTAACGCTAACAGCATACTATAAGGTAAAGAAATAGCCCTCCAGGCACATCTCCCAGTCACACTGAGAGATCCACGGATGACCTTCCAAAACTCTAATATTCCTTCACCTAAAGCAACACTTGAGCATTCATTAGAAGTCCATCATTTCTACTCTGATGCTCAGAACAAAGTCTGTAGAACTAGAAAACAAGGCTGCACCTATGCTGCAGAGAAGCATTCTGAATTCAGGGTGCCTGCTGTGGTCTGGTGCATAAAGCCCAGTATGAATTTCACTTTGTGGCCTCTGCAAGAAGAAATCCCACTTTGCCTTGGTTTTCTCCTTGACATCACTACTTCAAGCACACATGGATATCCAGATATTCCTGCTGCCATATGTACTCTTGGTAAAGGTGCCTTAGCGTGCCTTTGTCACAGGAAATATTCTTAGTTCCCCTGCCAGAAATCTCAGCAAAATTAAAGAACTAGCCCCAGAAGTACTCCTAAAGGAGGAAAACAGATGTTTATTTTGGCTTCAAGACTGTCCTAGAAGGTGAGAGTTGGGACTCCGTAGAGCAATATAACATGTTAATCACTGTAACTGATATTAAGCACTGTCTCTATACTGTCCTAAATCCAAGCAACATGGATAATAGAAACAAACTGATGTGCAGGATATGAGCAATCATCAGATACTTAAGCGCCTAATACTTGGGAGGCTCTGGGACAATAATTACTGTCAGACTAAACATTGCTGGTTTTAATTCCTGCCCTCTCCTCAACATAGATATCAGACACATAAGAAGTTTCCAACCAGAAAAAAAAATGATAGGAGGTCTGACTGAGATTTCAGACTCTGTTTGCAAGTATTTGGCTGAATATTGATTTAGGGAGGCAGATTAAAAAATATAGAAACAGTGAGATGAAAAAGACCACCCTAAACATAGGTCCCCACACACTAAGGAAAATCCTGAAGTAACCTACTACAAAGATATTAGTTGTGAAAATGAAAGTTACCTGAGACTCTTCCTGTGCTCAGGAATGCAAGACTGATTTCTTTACTCATAGAACTAGGCAGTTTGCAAATCCGGTTCTTCTGCCAGTTTTTTCTCCTCCTACATGAATCTCAACCCTGGCACCTGCCTGGAGCAAAAAGAGGAGAGTTTTAGGCATCTCAGTCTTCTGAATTTGATATATGTTCAGAAGCTGAAGTTTTTGGGTTTCTCTTGGTCCAGCTATCCCATAAAATCTGAAATTATGTGTAATCAAGAAAACCGATGCATCATTTTAAAAAGTTTTGTAGTGTAAATAAATAATTTGAACCAGTTTACAAAGATGGGTCAGAACTGACTACCAGAATGGTGACTCCTGAGCATTTTGCCGATCATGCACAGCTCTGCACTATATTTTTAGGGGAATGAATTAAAGAAGCAGTTGTTACACTCCAATGAGGCTTTCTTTTTGCTGATCACTAATTCAGTCATTTTGCCAAGGTTTTCTATAAATAACCTGAGCTAGATCTTCTGGTATAAGACTGACCAAGGATGGAGACTTTTTGCAGAGTCTAAAGTGTTAGATTAAAAACTTCCCTTATTCATCTTGGGGATATGGGATATTCTTTGGGGAAAAAAACATGATGTTTCTTGTTAAGGAGAACATTAGAATTTCAGGTAAGGCAGTCTGTCTGTACTGTCTTAGGAACCACCACTCCCCATCACTTAAAAAAGAAGCAGGAAATACAGTATACGCACCAATTTTAAAAATCAAGGCTTTTAACCTAAGTTAGGCCAAAAGAGAGCTAAGGGGAGCAAGGGAGTTAAGAGATGGACAAGTGATCACCGCAGGCTTGAGCATTTTGTCAGACTGACAGCAGGAGAGAGCTGCGGGATTCAGGTACCACAAAACACAACCACGAGGCAAAGGTCTGACTTGGCTTGCTTAGAAACAGCGAGTCAAATTAAATACGCTACTCACCTGCTTACTTGTTTGTCATAGCACGGCCTTGCAGTAATGATTAGATACTAAAACCACAACCCTTCCTCGAGGCAGCATTCCTCAGATGAAGCCTGTGTGCATGGAGAACCGCCTACCTCCAGGCCGGGGAGCAGCGATGGCACAAGGGGATCCCCAGGGTGGCAGGGCCTGTCCCACCACCCCCAGACAGAGATGGCAGCTCGGTCCGACTTAGAAGGCCCAGACTCTTGGTACTGGGGCAGGGCAGGGCAGGGCAGGCCAGGCCAGGCCAGGCCAAAAAGTCAACCCACAGGGCTGGGGTCAGCTCCAGGCACGGCTGGGAAGGGCCATGGGGACGGGCCATGCCAGGACACCAGCCCACAGGTGGAGGCCCAGAGCAAGGTTCTCCACAGGCACAGCTGAGCTGGAGACCAGCAACCCCACCAGGCCAGACAGGGGCTGAGGGCCCAGGACTGAGCTTAAATAGAGCCCCTGGGCCCGTGGGTGTGGGGAGGCCTTGTCTGAGGCTGGTTGGGGCCATCAGGGCCATGGTGTCCCTGGGGCCTGGCACTCCCAGGCTGAGGAGAGCCCTTAACCTGACATCGGGGCTTACAGCAAGCTGTGGGACGGAGCAATTTGGTGCCTGGAAGGTTTGTAACTCAAAAAATGTCAGTGTTAAGGTCTTTTTCGTTCTGCTTATCATACTCCTGTATTTCTTTTATGCAATGCTTGTTTTGCATCGCTTTAATTTTTCAATGCAGTTTGTGAAAAACATTTTCAGTTGAGTTCCTTAAACTCGATCATTTTGCTCTGGCTGGAAGGTCCTGCGAGTCAGCGGGATCCCACTCATCTCCAGGAGCCATAGCTTCCTTAAATCTACAGCTGAAAGTCATCTATGGACTGTTTTCTCCATAGGTCCCCAAACCTGTGTTGGGGATGAACCACTCCTCTCCCATCTAAACCCTGGTTCACGCAAACTCTCTGGGGCTGCAACACCCCTCAAAACATGCTCAGCAGAAGCTCCCCAGCTTCCTTGCAGTGACTATTGTGTTGGTGAAGCTTATAGGGCTTTGGTTTCCCATGAAATCATAGAATCATAGAATGGTTTAGGTTGGAAGGGACCTTAAAGATCACCTAGTTCCAACACCCTGCCATGGTCAGGGACACCTCCCACTAGACCAGGCTGCTCAATGCCCCATCCAGCCTGGCCTTGAACACTTCCAGGGATGGGGCAGCCACAGCTTCTCTGGGCAACCTGTTCCAGTGCCTCACCACCAAGGCCCACAAGTCCTTGTTCCCTTGTGCACACAGGGTTAATCATTTTTGAAAAGCAACCTTCCCAACAAAATTTCATATCTGCTGTTGTAGCTTTAATCTCCTTTGCTGGAGAAAGTAAGATAAACAGTGAATGGAAATAATCATACTGCTGTGCCATAACTGCATATTTTCTTTTCATTCAGCTTCTACTAGACCTTCAGTTAATCCACTGAAATGTTCAGTTCTCAACTCAAGTTTAAAATGTTTTGGGTTTTTTGTTCCTTGCCTTGTTTGTACAGTGCCTCACTCCCACTATTCTACTGGAAGAGATGAAAGTGGGAGTAACTAAGCGAGAAGGAATGCGTTACAATCAATCACGTTCACGAATAATTTAATTAAACTAACATAGTCTAATGTTAAGCTCCATTTTTCTTTATTTTCTGTATAAATCATTGCACCCTCTAATCTATCACACCAAAACCTCTGAACTTGGAATCAGAAACTTATAAGAAAGGTGTATTTTTAACAGAGTTAAAAGACTGTAGGAAGGAAAAAAGGAGCTCAGGGTAGAATGAAGTACTGACAGAAACCTGGTATATCTTGCAGTGCCTCAATCAATGGCTGATCCGGGTCAATCATGCCAGTTTCAGAAAGGCACGATTATCTTTACAACTCCGTCTTCCATAAGAAAAAAAAGATTCCTCAAGGCATTTCCAAACATCCTTTCATGACTCTCCAAACCAGTTCCTAGGATTTGCTCTCAAAGATGCCAAATTTTAACAGCCTGTCCTGTATTTTAATGTAGAAACTCCTACTTCACTTTTTTTCCCCTTCCCCTTTTTGTGTAAGAATTCAAATGTTCACTATTCCTTTTATATACCTGATCATGTTCAATAACACTCTTGCAGGAACCTGATGAAAATTTAGAAAAGCCTCCGGTCTTTTCCACCTTTTCGACACTGTCTCAAGTTTGCTTTTTTCTAGAACATTTTCATTTTAATTTTTCCCTTGTGCAAGTAACAGATCACAATATTCACATTTTTAATACTGCCCATTATATTGTAAGGAAGTCCAGTTCTCAGCTTTTTATTGAGAACTTTCTAGTTTCAAATATTTTTAGCTGTGCCAATTAAGAGTTGGGGCTTAACTCTCTAGTCTTTTAAAATGTCTGTACTTTTTTCCATGGGAATACTGGATTGTGGATACTCTATACTCAATAGAAAATGGGTACAGTTATTTCCTTTTGCAAAATGTTTGAACTTATAGTAATCAAATTGAGTACTATTTATAAACAGTTATCACATTTAGCATCACATACCAGATATTATGTATAGGTTTTTTTAAACAAGATTACACAATTAGCACTTGAACAGTACTTCTTCTGTGAATGGAGAAAATAATGCGAACTGGTACAGAATTTCTTTCAAGCACATGGAAGCAAATCTAGGCCTTTTTCAAATGCAGATCTTAAGTTTCTGCAATTATCATTACAAACTTCTCTTGGGCATTTCAGATTGGTTTTTTTACATTTCACATTCTTTGATATACTTCTACATCTACATTCATTTGAGGCTAACAGTACACAATTTTAGCCATTTTTATACTGTATTAGTCCCTGGAACTAAAGCTAAGAAAACTTTTACACCTTCATTTTCCATAATTACTGCAGAATTAAGCCATTTAATAGGCTTTTCTTTGCTGTTCTATTTAAGAAATTCCTCTCTACATTTTTGCTGGAGCACTAAAGAAACATTTGTAGATTTATTTTTTTTGGCAGTAGAACTACATCTTACAAGAATTTCCTTTTCACAACTTTAAAGTATTTCTAAATTGGTCATCGTGGCTGTGAGTACACGTCTACCTAATGTACACATCCTCCTAACAAGCTCTTGCATGTTTACAAGCAAGGAATAAATATTTTCTTCTCTAAAGCAACTGTAAGCCTTTTATTTTTAAGATTTGATTTTATCTTTATATCTAAATTACTTATGCCTGGGAAGTTATTTCTGTGTGGTACATTCTGAATCATGTTTAACAAGAACACATTTTGCTCATTTTTTTTTTTTTCTTACTGGACATGAATTTAATACTTCACTGCCTGGTAAATGCGTAGATTTCAGCCAATAAGTAGATGTTCCAGTCTCTTGACACAGCTCTCCCTTTAACGTCTTCAAAATAATTCTTTTGTGTTACACAAAATACATTTACTTAGTTTCTTCATCCTTGCCTTTGGGCTTTTGTGAAATAGTTTTGCTCCTGACAGGTGTACTGTCTCTTGACAAATGCTGGGAGCTGCTTCAGCCTCTGTTATTTCCTTGTGCAGCCCTACATAGTGCTCCCTTTTAGTGCTTGCTGGCTGCCTTTTGCAGACTCCTCCTTGGATCTTTTAACTTCCATTCTTCTCTGCCCATTTTCATTGTTGTTGTTTCTGATGTTTATTTAATATCATCCAGGATAATATAGGCTTTTTCCCTTCCAACAAGTTGGCCCTTGTTGGTTTTATTTTACATCCTCGTGCAGTTTGATTATTGTTTTGTAAATTTAAATTGGGAAATTCCACCTACATTTCCCTTAGTTTTGGATGTCAACAACCTATTGCAAGATGCCCTTGGATCAGACAGCCTCTCCCCAACACCTTTTTACTCAATTTTATTATACAGACTTTAACTTTATTTCTTTCTTTCTGGAAATTTAGCATTCTTTGGTACCTGATTGACTTTTCTTAGCTTGTACTTTTGACAGATATCTAGCCTCTGATCCAGCAACTTCTTTAACAGCTGCTTTACTTCCCTTTCACATGGCTCTCTGGGTACTCAGGGTGAGACACAACTCGTGCCTGAGCATTTCCAATTTGCCTGCCCTGCTCCTGCGGAGTTTCAGGCACTTGGGGTTTTCAGTTCCCTCTCCTCGCGTACAAGCTTTTTCCTACCCTGCTCCTGGCACAATTGCCTGTGCTTGGCTTCTAATGAAGACGATGTTCCTGGTACCACAGAGCGCTGTTCCGTGGTAGCTCGGATGAAATCATTGGTAGCTTAGAATTAAGAGGATCCCTTAATAAAAAAATGCATCAGCTCCCTCAGCAGGGCACCCCCGTGTCTCTCTGCCTCTTTCCCTGAGGTTTTCTCTCTGCAGGGCAGGCGGGGGGGCCCGACCGCGGGGCGATGGTGGTGGAGTGATGAAGCAACCACAGGAGCACAGTACGTGCTCCCTGAATAGACAAAGGGCTTTCCCCTGCAGGGCTGCGAGACGGGCACCGTTCACCAGCACCACGTTTGCCCAGAGTAAACAGAGGCTAAGCTATTGCAGATTATAACATTAACAAACAAGGTTGTCGTAGCATTTTAACACCAGGATTTCAGCTTCTCCTGGGTGAAATTTAAATCTTTCTGTAACACCATTTTCCTTCTTTCTGGATCAAACTATTCACCAGCTTAAATCTATTATCATGAGCCCAGACAACAGACTGTTTTGAATCCAAATGGACAGATTTCTACGGAGGACAGTCATAGTTTTATTTATTCCTCAGTTTTCTGTGACATTAACATTGTGCGTGTCAGAAATATTCAGTCCTAACCCTGATGTATTTAACATCTTAATTTAGACCATGGAGCAAAGCTGAAAGCATGTTCAGGTTGAGGGGGGCGCATGGAGAGAGAGAGAGACAGCAGGAGAGAGCGAGATGATGAAACAGCCATTGTGGTATACCATTGTTTGGCCACTTGAGAACTGTATGACCTTTGGAGTTTATTGAGAAATATTAATAAGCCTGTGAACATAGCGAAACATTTCTCTTCTCTGAAAGCTTATTGTGTGGTTCGGGTTTTTGGAAGAGATTTTTGTAACATTTGTTTGTGTCAAAGATAAAAGACAATCCCTCCTAGCTACCTTTACTTAGCACCAATGCACACATTGTATAGTCTTTCCTGTAGAGCATGAAAAGAAACAGTAACTCCAGCTAGCATAAATATTTGAGAACAGAATAGAATTTTCTGTCCCTATCATACATTCTTAAAATAAACCCGTTTTGATTTTGTTTTTCCAGGAGGCACAAGCAATTCTGAAAAACAACTATTCTAGAGGATGGAACAGAAAGTTATGTGCCTTATGATGGGGCAAGAAGAGAGTTACCAGCAGTTTACATGCCCTTGTGGCAAAAAAGAAGTTAACAGTGTCCTGGGCTGCCTGAGGAGGAGTGTTGCCAGCAGGTTGAGGGACGTGATCCTTCCTCTCTACTCAGCACTGGTGAGACCACACCTGGAGTACTGTGTCCAGTCTGGACTCCTCAATGCAAGAGAGAGATGGACATACTGGAGGGTGTCCAACAAAGGGACTGGAGCATCTCCCATATGAGGAAAGGCTGAGAGCTAGGACTGTTTAGCCTGGAGAAGAGAAGGATCAGGGAGGACAGATCTCATCAATGCATATGAATATGCATTGACCTCTGAAAGAAGGGTGTAAAGAAGGTGGAGCCAGGCGCTTTTCAGTGGTGTCCCATGACAGTACAAGAGGCAATAGGCACAAACTCAAACATAGGAGGTTCCCTGTGAACACCAGGAAATAATTTTTTTTTACTGTGAGGGTGACTGAGCACTGGAACAGGTTGTTGAAGAGAGGTTGTGGAGCCTCCATCCCTGGAGATATTCAAAAGCCATCTGAACACGGTCTTGGGTAGCCTACTGTAGGTAACACTGCTTGAGCAGGGGGGTTGGACAAGACGGACTCCAGAGGTCCCTTCCAGCCTCAACCATTCTATGGTTTTGTGACTATACAAGGATACTAACAGCTGACTGAAGATGGGTGTTGACTGGCTAATCCAAGGGGAGTCTTGGCTTTGGTGCAATATAACAGTCAAAAAATAAGTAAATTACAAATTTCATTGGTAAGAGTCCTTCCAAACTGCCATCCTATGAAGTCTAGAGATACAAGGGGCAATGAACTGCTTCTCTTCATTATAGGAACAATCTCTGAGCTCTAACAATAACAACTTAATGATGACTTTTTAACTGTTTCATAATGTTAATGGAAATGTTAAAGCACTACTGAAAAACAGCACCTGGAGTTTGAATGAACATCACTATCTTCCATGCCACAGAATGCCACAGTTAGGTTTAGTTACTGCATTGGACAATGTCTTCTGTCCACACAAAGATGCCTATTCAGAATGCTCGAAGCAGGCACAAACATAACAGAAGCAACGTTTTAAGACAAAAGTTTTCACTCAAGCCCTATGATTAATGGCAGGAAGTACTGGAATGAATATCTGTAAGTAAGAGCAATCAAAAAACTCATAGATTGGATTCACATAAAATACATTCACATAAGACATTTGCTTTGTTCATTCAGATGATAAATACATTAGTAAAAATTCTTGAGTGTTGAACAGAGCAAAGGGATCAAGTCATTGTGCCTTTTCTATGATACTGATCTGACACTTTGTAAGAGTTTCTCTATGGGCTTGTTTGCGCCCATAGATGTGGGGTAAGAAGTGAGGTGGAAATATTTGTTTGCTCCAAACTGGATTGACACTAGCAGACAAGAGATCAGTATCTTTGAAATTAACCCATAGGTTCATTACCTATTTGAGTGGTATTTGAAAAATGAACTCACTACCAGTTCCTAAGCCAATCAGATTCTGAAATTATACATATAAATTTTTTTCTCGTATGCCTTTTAAAAACATCTTGAGATTTTGGAAAAAAAAATAACATTTTAATCAGTTCATCCCTGTACTTAGTTACTCTTAAGAGCAAAAAACTGAACGAAAAGAGAATGTGTGTTGCATATCATTTTAAAGTGGGAAAAGTACGTGATATGAAGAGAGAACAAGATTATTAAAAAGCTGTAAAAGAACCACAAAAAAGCTGTGATTTATTTCTCCCATTTTTCATTGTAAAATTAGATTTTCAAACACTCTTACAAAAATCTCAGACAGGTTTGAACAAAGTTTTTGTGGAAGCAGAAAATACGTGGAAGGCAATACAATTATTATCTTTATGGAAGGTGAGAAAATAAATATTCTGAATACCCAGTAAGTGGATATAAACTTTTCATCTAGAACACTTAAACAGCCTTTAGACTCATGGGTCAGTTTCCTTTTCAAACACATTAAAATAATAGTTAAATAAATAAAAAAATAGCAGTCATGAACATTTTCTTACCCTGCTGCATTTGCACAGAACTGAGATGCTTAAGGTGCTCCATGATGCGGAGTAGCAATCCCTTATTCTCTCCTCCGAGATGTACCCCTTCAACTCTGCACAGCCTGCATGAGCCATGCTTGGCACCTTGTCCCAAGGCCCCGTATTTGCCTCAGGTGTCATAGTGAATATTATGGTGATCACAGAACAGGGACATCAGTTTTTAATGAACAGCCCAACAGTTCAGCTGCCAAATCTGCTCTTTTTAGCCTTCGGCCCTTTATGTATAGGCTGTGCCAGTGGCTCCACAGATACTAAAGGATCAGGAAACATTGCTGGTTTTGAAAAATCTTTCCTCTCTGCTTTACTTACTGTGGCTTGTCACAGAGGATTAAGTTTGCTGCTTTTTCCCCCATTTTCTGCTCCTCAAGACAGGTCTGTGCTTTATTTGCTCAGTGTTACCTTCTCTTCTGCATTTGAGCAATGCTCACCTAGAAAATTCATAGCTAATCTCTTCTTCTGACCTTATCTTAAAACAGAAAACTAAAGCAGAGGAAAGGAAAGCTGCACCAGGTATTAACAAACTGAAATGGCAACTGAGCAGCAATGCTCACCAGCTGGCAGGACGAAGAACCAAATGGCAGCAAGTCTGTACCCCTGTGCCAGCCTGGAACACAGTTTCCCTTTTAACAGCCTGTTGGAAAAGCCTGTCAGTGACCTGCAGCCCAAAATAAGACTACGGAAGCCAGCGCTGGCACTGCAGGCAGCGCCGCTGGCAGCTGCCACTTGAACATGGTCCCTCTGGATGGCTGCTGTCCCTGCCACCAAGGTGTGCTGCCCAGGGCAGAGTTGGGGTAGAAGGCCGAGCCTGACAGGCTGGGAGGTGGACAGGAGAGGAGGAACATGTGGCTGGAGGTGGCAGGGTGAGGGACAGGGGCTCTACAGAGGAAACAGAGGGACGATTCAGGACCCTTGAGAGTGTTTGCACAAAGCGCCTTCAAAACCTGTGAAGCGGTGTGGTAGAAAGCGTGAAGGAGCTTGTCTGAAAGACATTTAAGTCGGCCATAGAGATGAGAGGCAGGACTCGGCATCTCATTCATTGTTAATAATGAAAGATAATTAGTAGGTTGTGGATAAAATGCAGAGAGCCTTGAAAATGAAGGCATATAGCCAATGCTTGATGTAAATAGAAAAGTATATGCCAGAAAAGGGATCAAAAGAAAGAGAGAGTGGATCGTATGTTGCCAACCCAACCAGCAAGAAATAAGATTTTAGGACGAGTTCCCAACAGTTATCTCATAATTAAATTAAGAAAGATGGCAATGTCATGGGGACAGCATCTGACATGGTCTATAACAATTTCTCCACAATCTTTTCTCAGGACAGCACAGCTCAGCCAGCAGAACCCTGGGAGCAGAGGAGATTGTGAGCACGGCTACCTGCCAGAGGAACAATGCTCATTCCCCAAAACCAGCAAAAATCCTATACTGGTTCTGCTCACACCTGAGCAAGGAGCACACAATAGCAGCCAGGGCAGGGGCTCTGCTCCTATGCTCGTGTTGCAGCTTGCTCTCATTCCAAATAAGAAGTAGAGGCTTTGAAAAGTATCACTGACATCTGCTCACCACAAACACACCTGTACTACCCAAACTGCAAAGTACTTGAACATCCAGTTCCTCCAGTACCGCTTTTTCCTTAGTTCCTCTTCATCTATTCATTGCTTGAGAAAAGAAAAAAGAAAAAAATCAAGATCTTTAGCAACAAGTCTTTTTGATTAGACTCAGCAGGGCAGCTCTGATGGCAGCCCTTCCCCACCTAGAAGAGGAATGCTGCTTCTCCCTCTAAAGAAGCGATGGACTATTCCCGGGCAAAACTTCTGACAGTCCAACTGCCTTCTTGGGGCAGCCCTTCCCCACCCGGCATCTTTATTTCTCCACTTGACAGATTTGCGGGATTTCTAAGTCCTTGCTGTTAGAAAGATGTTAGAAAACCTAGTATATTTCTCCTCCACCACAAAATTTTACTGTGAAACTTTCAGTCCCTCGATAGAAAAGAGATAAATCAACCTCTTACAGTCTGGTCAGATGAGTAAGAAAGTAAAGCTTATTATGGCTTGAAAATCTTCACTTTTTCGGAGGGATCTTCACAAGCTTTCTGCTGTTTTAAATGAACCCCAAATCAATTTAAAGTCCAAAAAGAGACTGTTCTGCAAAACTCCTGTCCTGCCAGATAGATTATCAGCTTCAGGAGTCTCAGTGTTTAATTTGTGGAAACTGAACGCAGTGTTCACATCTGATGCGAGTTAGCTCTGTAGCCTCGTGATCTGCTATTGCCTAGAACAAGAAATTTCACCTTAAGTGTTCTACCATTGCAAATAAGTTCTCCTCCTCTTTTTTCTAGACCTTGCAAGAAGCACCTATTTGATTAAATTACATTCTGTCTTAGCTTTGTTCATCTCTGAAGGTAAAGTCTTGGATCAAGACATACAAGACAAAAAGAACACGTAAACATTTTACCATGTGTAAGCTGGAGCACCATCTTGACCCATTCAGCAAGTGAGCCACCAGCTCCTTCCACAACCAAGCAAGCAAACCAAACAATTTCACTCACATCCGGAGACCGCAGTCTTAGTCCTCTCACACCAAGAGAAACCCCTCAAAAAAGTCACCTTTTGCTACCCTTGCTCAATGTTAGAGTTAAAAAAGCACCTGGAATTGTAACAACAGCCTGAGTGCTAATCCATTAAAAGGAGACTGGTCAAATCATGTGGCTCAGTCCACTTTCAAAAAAACTACTCCTCCCTGGATTTTGGTTTTGTGTGTGTCTGTTTCTCCTCACTAATAGCTACTCCAATAGACTTTGTCTCAAATTCTTTGAACAGTCTCATTTCAGCCACAGGACTTCTGGAGCACAGTCACCAGATTTTCTAAATGCTGAGCCTTCAAATTGTCATCTCTTTATAGACATGAGTACCAGGTAAGATACTTTCATCAATTTTACATGAATTGCTCTATTGAAGAACCTATAGTTTCCTAATATGGTTGACTTCCTGGATGATGTGCATGCTGTAGCCATATTTTTTTTTTTTTTTAAGAGAGATTAAAACATAACCCTGTGTGCTCCTCAAGGTGATGTTTTTGAATGTGCTTGCCCAAGTGGATGGTTACCATAGCTCCCTGCCATGGCTGAACGGTGCTTTGCTTCCCTGATCTTGACAAATCGGTTCTTTTTAATACTGAATGACTTCCTACAATACCATGTTGATCTTTTCCCAGGATTAATTATCAGCCAGTAATAAGTTAAAAGTAGAAATATACCTATATATTTATATTGTTTTATAAAGAAACCAAAGGCAATAGTAAACTCCAGGCACATTTCTTCCAGAACCTAATGGAGTACATCTGTGTTATTAGAAACTTGTGCCAAAAAGCTGGTGAAGGCATTTGGAGAAGGCTGCTTACAAGCCACCGCTAAGCTGTGGGAGCTGTGCAGCACGCTCAGGAGCAACATTCCCTCCTCCCTCTCCTGAGCTCAGGGGACTCTGGGAAACCAAGTCACAGAACCACCAGTGGAGCAGATGAATCCAGGGCCGCCTTCAGAAAAACAGTTCCCAGGTTCGTATGGGTCAGCCTTTGAGGCACTACTTTTCATTCTCCTTGCTCCCCAGGCACCGCAGCCCCAGCATCACTAGATCCCCTCACCCCGTCCCAGTACCACAGACCTTGCTTTCTCTGAGCCCCCTGGTCCCCCACTGCAGAGGGGCAAGGATGCAGGATGAAGGGACAGTTGGAAAGGTTGTTCAAGGAACAACACTGCTGTGCCTTCTTCCTCGACAAAGCACAGAGCTCTAGTGAATAAGCACAACAGAGCAGTAGGGCTTAGACCCCACTTCATCTTTGGTGTTTAAGAAAGCCCATACTCAGCCAAAGAGTTAAAAACACTTCAATGCAGCACGGACTACTCGCTCTGTCTTCTGACAGCCCACTCAGCCCCTCAGCTAGCCTCTCCATTCAAAGTTGAGGTTCAGATCACATTTGATATCTAGTTACATTCCTGACAAACTCCTGCTTCAGTCCGACCCCGTTTTAACATCTGAAAAAACATCTATCATTCTGCTGTGGCCATCAGCTATCATCCTCAAGAAGTCAGGCCAAAAATACCCAGGTACTTTGAGGAACAGTGTTAACTGAGACCTAACGTGTAAAGACAGCCCAACAAATGGGATATCTTAAAATCTTTTATGAATTAATGGGACTTGGTTTCTACCTCCAAGGGTAATTTAGCATCATTGTTCCCTTTGAAAAGGGACTGCAAAGGGAACTAATATATCATATAAATACGCAAGGTTTGATAAAATGAAGAATTTATTTCAAGGTGAAAGTTAATGAGCAAGAACACAGAAAAACAAACAGGCAACAAGCAGCCATCAGAATTTAAATGCTCTCTAATTTTATAGTCGTAACTTATGGTTTGTAACCAGGCATCAACAGACTTGTCATAAGTGATGACTCACTTTACGGTAGATTACAGTGGATCCCATTACGCAGAGGAATCACCCAGGCTGTCTCTGCCCAGCATTCAAAACTTTAGTGTGTGGCAGTCTACAGAAGACCTCAGCCCAGGTTTCAGTAAGTAACACAAAATAATCACCACAGGAACAGTCCTGCCCTGTGACTTTGCAATTCAGGTCACCTGTGAGTGAAAACATTCTTCACGAGGACTCTATCCAGTTCCCACTGTCTCCCACAGAGTCTTTTATTTTAGGTGTAAGTCTTTAATTTAAGGTGGAAGGTTTTGTTAAAGACCGTACATCCCATGCTGTTAGAAGAATTCATTCCCGCTCCCAGACTTTGCTTGCTAAGCTAAGTTGCTGAACTCTTCACAACAGATCCTTCTACTAGGAGCAGAGCTAAAAAGTAATTTTACAAAATTTTAAAATTGTTCTCCGCTTAATTTTAATTTCAGGTTTTGTCATTGTACTTCTCTATCTTCGGCTTCCTGTCGTTGAACATTTGGGAAAATATTGTGGAAGTTTGCAATGGAAATAAAAATGAATTAATAATCAACTAATCCTGATTCAAAATTGAAAATGACTGCTTTGTATTTGAAATTCACCTAGTCTTTTTCAGATGAAGACAGCATTTATTCAAATCTTCAAGTTTACCTCAATAGTGGAAAAACAATGTGCCTCCATAGTCAGTTATGACACTTCCAAGGGGAATTACTTCATTACACAAAGAATAGCTACTCAGTTGTTCACGAGTAGTAAGTCTTCAAGAGAAAAGTACGAAACAAAACCATGTCTTTTTCGTTTTTAGTTTATATGTTGTATGTGATCTGCTTTTCTAGTCACATAGATCTGGGTTTTTTTCCCAAATCAAGGAAGCCTACAACATTAAAACCAACTCTTGAGCATGCATTTGTGCCACCTGCAGCCAGAAATACCATTGCATTAGGGCCAGTCTTGGGAGAAGATGTAATTTTTCATAATAACCTTCTAAAGCATATTTGGGATTTTNTTGAATAAGATGAGAAATACCTGGGATAGGTAAGCAGCAGAGGGTGTACTAGAACTGCCACCTCAGAAAGCATCCACACATCAGCTGCGGGGTCACTGACATTCACACTGCTTCCTCACATCAGCTTATACTCCTCCACCACGACTTCCAGTAAAAGGCCTAAAAACTGATAGCCACATGTCTGGTTTTAGGACCTGATTCTTTTACACAGCAATCTCACCTCAAAAAATAATGGAAGCGAGTTACCTGCTGTCAGATGTGTCATCAGGAAGAATTACAGAGAAGGGATGAAGCAGCCACCATTTACGCAGTTGCACGCAAGGCAAATACTCCTGTGACCCAGGTGGGGTATCTGGCAACTGCACCTTTGTCTATAGTCACAGAAGAGAGCAAACAAATGATTCAAGAATGGTCCTTTCATAAAGCACAAAGTCACAGTCATCACAGGTTTCAGATAAAATTTTATCGGTTTGATTTAGTGGCACATTTTACAGCTCTTGAGTGAAGATCTTTTGAATTTCTTTCCTGAAGCAGGTGCAGTGAAACAAGGCATAGTGATCTTGTTCATGCTGTTTACAAAGGCAGATCACTCCCAGCTCCTAATCAATACCACCCCCCACCCCAACCCACTGAGTCACAAATCCAAACTGCCCAGAGACTTGATGTATTTTGGTCATTGTACATATATAAACTCATGCCAGAATATAACCTGTATTCTTTGCTTCCATGGATGTCATTTAGCATTAAGCTGTATTTATGAATCTCATCTAAAATGGCCTTTAACAAGTTGGCAAAGATTACCCTATCCACCCTTGTACATTCTGCAGAACAAGCTGACAGAGGTTTACTAACAAACCAAAAACCTGCCCCAGGAAGACTGAGGAAATGTAATATTTTTACTTGACAATTAACATGAGATTTAGGACATAAACCTAAGACTTCCAGCAAGTTTTTTCTTCCCCAATGGCTTTCTTCCCTTTCTCCTTTGTTGTGATCTCAGGTTTTCTGCACTGACCTACTGTAATTTCTCCAGAACAGTACTCAAAAACATAGCTCTCATATAGCAAAATTTTATACATTTACTAAAACCAAACAAACTTGTGCAGGATCCATGATAATTTATGCACATGCAATTAAATCAGGGATAGTTCTTGCAAGCGTTTGTATGAGTAACCACCAATTTCCCAATTAACTTATTTCAAAAAACTTTAACATTCCTCAAGAATAATTTCAGAAAATTACTTACTGCATGATGATTTTCTACAACATCGGTGAAAACAACATGGTTGACTCAAAAGAGGTGCCACATTTGGCATAGGTGGAAGGCTAGCTATCAGAAAACAGCATAGATTATATCTTGAAATTTGCATAGTATTCATCCTAAAGGACCAGAGGTTCTCAGTATTTTCCAGACTGTGACCACTCTTTCCCGCCCTCATTAGGACTCAGCGTTTCTTCTGTTGTCAGGGGATTACAAATGCATGGAAAGACAGAAGCTCAGAATTTTAGCGGAGCAGAGAGTCTGCAGCTAGCTTCCAGGGATTAGAAAGACATCAGCCACTGCATGATCAAAAAAACGTAAGGAAAGTCAATCAACTTCCTTTTTTTAAGCTTAATATGGAGAAAAGAAAAAAAAACAACACACAAAGAGCACCCCCAAAGCTATTACTCTTTAAGAAAGGAAATTATACTGCCTCACTTCATACTGCATAAGAGTATTATGTCTCTGAAAGCATTCAGCTCGCTCACTTTTTGACACAAAGTGCTAGCACTTCTAAAAAGAAAACAGTCCTTTTCCATTTCAAATAATTCCTCTCGTGTTTCAATACTGAAGACCAAGTGCAATGTTAATGATAAAGAATACATTCTCCCCTACATATGTCCTACCCAAACTAATCATAGATAATTATGTGCTCTACAAAAAATACATTTTATCACCCACAAACTACTGGAATGCAGGATGCTGAGAATTTGGGAAGAGCCGGTTGTGAAATTCCAGGTTCTTCCCAAGGAGGAGAGAGTCCCTGTCTCCCCAGCAGTGGGCTACGGTAGCAGAACTGCTCTTGACATTTTTCCATTCAATTAAAAGACATAAATTAAGAAACTTATGCTTGGACTGTTGTTATAGTTTGAGAAAACCCATAACAATTTATTGTCATTTAGACAGTTATTCTATCACCCGATGACCCCTCCCCAGCCAGGAAGCGGAATTGGGGAAAACAAGGAAACACAAGGGTTGAAATATCAATAAATTTAATAGGATAAGACCAAATAATTAACAATAATGATAAAGAACAGATACCAATATAAGATATACAAGAATTATACTCAGCCAATTCTATCAGCAGGAAGATGTGCACTCCCAGCAGTGGACAACAAATGTCGGATACTGGGAGCACAACGGCTTCAGGAGGAAGGGAAGGGCTCAGGGGTCTGGCACTCGGGCAAGAAGTTCTCTGGATTGCCGCCATCAAGGGAGAAAGAGACTACACAGCAAACTTTCTAATTTATACTGAATGTGTCATTCATGGTATGAAATAATCCTGTTGGCCAGCCTGGGTCAAGTCTCTGGATCTCGCTCCTCCTCATTGCCACACCTTTCAAGGCTCAAAAACACCAAGACCTTGAATCCCACATAGTCTAGGTGGCTATAAAGTAAATATTTTCACAAATTCAGACACCAGTGTCTTCCAAAAGTGCACTTTTCCCCAGCATTAGAAGAGAAGTTAGTCCTGTGATGCTCAACCCAGGACAACTGTATATTTAGAGAAGCCAGACCNTTTCACAAATTCAGACACCAGGGTCTTCCAAAAGTGCACTTTTCCCCAGCATTAGAAGAGAAGTTAGTCCTGTGATGCTCAACCCAGGACAACTGTATATTTAGAGAAGCCAGACCATAACTAAATCAATAGCCTATAATCCTCATTTGCAAATAGCTAAGCGCTGTGTTTGGCAACCTCAGTAACTCCTATCAGTTGTCTTAAAAACAGCTTGACTATTGTGCAGATAATTTACAGCAAAGTAAATTTGGGTTTCACTTAGAATTTACTGTAAATAGGGTCATAGTATAATTCAGATTGAAAGGGACCTCAGGAGGTCCCTAATATTAACGTCCTGCACCCATCAGGGTCAGCTCCAAGGCCACTTTGCTCAGGGCTTTATCTAGTTGAAAACGCCCCAAGAATAAGCTGCACAACCTCTCTGGGCAGCCTCTTCCACTGATTCACTGTCCTCACAGAGGGGTTTTGTTACCTTTAATCAGAACGTCTAGTTTCAAATTATGCCGTCATCTCTCATCCTCCCACCACACACAACTGTAAAAAGCTGACTACTTTCCTGACAACTTCTCCCCATTTACTGGAAGGCTGCTATTAACTCCGCCTGAAGTTGCCTTTTCTGTTACACTGAAGATCTTGTTTATGGGCAAAGAGGAAGCATAACACATATATAAGTAAAGCTAAAAATTTATTGTTAGCATATGGAAATCTTATTCAAGGACTGCTGTTAGCCTAGATCTAATTATTACATAAAAAGAAAGACTAATAATGCAGTTAGAGTACTTTTCTGCAGAAGTAGTCGCAGTAGTACAGTTAAAATTGTAACACACAATTTATCCCTTTTGTAGGGATTATTTTTACCCTTCTGTTGCTCCTCTGGGTCTGAAAGTCAGTAGCTCCAGACTGCTGGAAAGGATAATGTGAAGCTGTCAGCATCTGGAGTCCTTTGTTGGGAGGAACATGCTGCTGCTTTCTTCCTCCCCCCTCTATGATCCACTTGGGGTTCTTTTTATGTTTCCTAACATGCTTTTACATATTTCTCTTTCCTCATTGGTCTACAGCTCCATGCTATATACAAATTTATGATATATGGTGCCCTTCACATACGTTAGATATGATTTCTTTGTTCTGTTACTCCTTAAACAGTTTTGTCCAGTTCTCCTTCTGCCTTTTAAAAACAAACCCCAAAAAACTAACCACAAATAAAAAAAAAATAAAAAACCAAACAAAAGACCCAAACAACAAACACATACTTGACCGCTGGTGAGTAACCACTCACCAATATATGTCTATAGTGTCTCCAGTCCCATACATGTGCCCCATCTGTACTTCTCTATGTTATACCCTTTGTTTCTACTTCTAAAGGTCTCTGCTATCATACCACACGTGCATTTCTCTCCACCACATCATTGTTTCAGCCATAAATGTCTCATTCTGCATAACATAACTGCTTATTACCCTTACATATATAAAACTGTGGTTGTACCACACAAAGGTAAACAGAAGTAAAACAAATCAGTCACGGACACCTGGCCAGTTAGAGAAATCATTATTATAGCAAAACTAAGTAAAACAAAGCTACAGGCAGGTCAAGAAAAGTCCAGAAAGGGAATCCTGATGAGCCTCAGTCCTGAGACCTTGCAGACTCAGTACTAAGCTTATGGCCTGTTACTAACTACAGTAATATGGTATTACAGTGCTACCTCATTACTTTTTTCCAGTTGAGCAAGCCCGAGCCCCTGACCATCTTGGTGGCCCTCCACTAAACTTGCTCCAGGTGGTTGAAATCTTCCTTGAACTGGTGTCGTGGTTTTGGCCAAATTGGCCAATGGCCAGCAACAGATGCTCCCCCCAGACCTCTCCTACACAGAGAGGAGGAAGAGAGGTAAAGAGATTTACGAGTTTAGAAGAAACTAAACTACGTTAATGAAATATTAATAATAAAATAAAAAGGAAAATAATTAAATAGATACAGTATATACAAAACTGTATTAAGCTCCCAGGATGATGTCACTGGCAGGCACTGGGGAAGTCCCAGACTGGACTCAACGATGGGTGGGAACTGGATTGCACAGATGGAGTCAGGAACCCATGGATCAGGATCAAAGGCAGATGAACAGGCAGGGTCCTTCTCGGACGTCAGCCATTGAAGAAAGAGAGTTGACCCTTTGATCCCTCAGCTTTTATACTGAGCATGGGGCAGATGGTATGGAATATTGGTCAATTTCGGGTCACCTGTCCCGTCCGCTCCTCCCTGCAGGTGGGACCCCTCTACACTTTTCCACTTCCAACCCTCCAATGGGGCAAGTAACGAAATCAGCTGACCTTGGTTGTTATAGCAATAAGTATAAGCAAGAGCCTCTGTGCGTACCATTTCTTGGCACAATCTGTAAACATTGGTCTTATCACCCTGAGAACGAACAGTTTTCGACATAACATGCTGTTAATTTCAGAGTTAGAAGAGGCCTAGCTAAGAAGTAAAATCACTGAACAGAAAGTTGGTTCTGTTTTACCTCAAACCAGGAACCCAAAAACTGGACACAGTATTCTACATGTGGTCTAACACAAAATGCCAAATACACCATCATAAGTACTATGAACACTCACCCTGCCTTCTGTTATTCATAGGTAATTGCAATATATTAGTTATTCCAGGGAAGCTCCCTACTTTAATTTACCTTCTTTAATGCTCATACTCTTAGCTGGATACTGCTTCTTCTCAGAAGAAAGGCTAAAGAAAAACAGTCAAATGTCCAAAGGCTGGCATATGAGAAACACCTACTTGTTATGGCCTGACACACTTGGGCCACAGGAGCCTTTAACATCTAGATAGATGTCAAGACATAAAGAACCCAAAGAGAGTATCTAATAGCTGGTTTTCCAAACAGCTGGAAAAGTTTATGGTAACATCTTTGTTACCACTCCAACTCTCTTCATGTTTACCACCCCTAGTCCAACTGACAAAGCAGAAAAAAGTTTGGGGATTTTTTTTTTTTTTTTTTTTTTTTTTTTAATGCAGATAACCCCACATTGTGCAAGACTAAAGAAATTGCTCATATGATATTCTTTCAGACGCTGAGCATGAGGGGGAGGGGGGGCTAAAATCTCAAGCGGTTGATGCTGGTAGTAAGGTAGAACTACCAGTGAGTGCTTAACCATTCCAGCTAAAAATAAAAAAAGAAAATTCACTCATTTATTTGGCTACTTAAGCATCTCCCTCTAAAATACTAAGTTACTGTGCTGAAGGTAGTATGACTGCGCATGTATCAGTAGTTTAAGTATCAAATTTACAGCACTTTTTTCCCCACAATTTAGAACCTCAAAATTCAAAGCTTAAAGTGGTCTGGACAAGCTTAACTATCTTCTAGTTTAAGATGTGGGGGGAAAAACAAAGACGCCAAAGCCCAAATTTCAGATGACATCCACGTGCCTTTTTATTCCCCAGTATGTATAACCAGTGAAGCCTTTGTGCTGACTCCTCATTTTCAATTCTCACCTTCTTCTGCTTCCATGTTCCGCTAGGAATGAACTAGCTGCAAAGCACTTTCTTCACAGCTAGTTCATTCCTTTTCCTTTGAGGCACAACATTTTTTCCTTTAGTTGACTATCCTTCCCAAAGCCAGTTAAAAACTGTCAACCCATCCTCAAGACCCTTTGTCCTAAAGATGCCTTGAAAATCTGTGACTTTGCACAGCAGCCTAAAAGCACATGCCTTTAAAAAAAGCTCATAGAGGTGGAAAACTCAAAATGTATTTTCTTGTTCGAAGTGGATGCAAAGGATCACTTTGCTAATCAGATCTGTTACAGCTCTTTGCTCTCCAGTGTAACATGCTGAGTCTTCCAGCCTGCTCAGTGACAAATCTCTATAGAGACAATTTTGTTTCACAGACAGCATGAACTCTGCAGATGCACACACTCAGCCAGACTCAGAAAGATGTGTGCGTTGGGAAATGCCGCACTGCTCATGGTAAGCCACCATGTCTGAGAGACAAATTCTGTGTGCTGCATGTAGGAAGGGGGATGGGGAGTGGGCAGCACACGCAAGGAATGCAGAAAAAACTGGAGAAAGCAACATGAAATTACTTATAGAATCATAGGATAATTCAGGTCAGAGGGAAGCTCAGGGAGGTCTCTGGTTCACCCTCCTGCTCAAAGCCGGGTAAACTACAAGGTTTGATCATGTTTCGCATGGCATAGTCCAGCCTTCTCTTGAAAACTTCAAAAATTGAGACAGAACAATCTCTTTGGGCAACCTAGTCCACTCTCCGACTGTCCTAAGGGTGAAAAAGTTTTTCCTTACATCTTGGCAGAATTCGCCTTGTTTCAAATTATTTTCATCCTCCCACCAAGCAACCCCTGAAAACAGTCTTGCTTCATCTCATCCAGTAGCTTCTCTAGGTTCAGCTACATGCTTTAGCATCTTTGATTACCAAAGTAGCCTGGACTTCCACAAGACGAGCAAAGTCTGTGTTTTTAGTGAGATGCAGCAGAGGTACAAGTGAAGTGAGCTTCAAGAGGCTTCATTTGATTCTAGTGATAAGGAGCAATTCCAGTTGTTAGAGAGCGATCCAGTAGTCAACAGCTGCTCTTGCAAAAGAGGGGGCTTACCCTTCATTAATTATTTTACAGTATTAGTATTTTAAATAAAATAGTTCAGACTGATAAATGAAGTGTTAGTTTCTGGAAAAAAAAAAAAAAGAAAAAAAAACAAACCACAAATTCCAGACAGGAAACCCTTAGCACCTCAGATCAAGGGATAAACAATCAACCTTATTAAACCAACAAACCAAGTTTATTTATAGAAGTCTGTACAATTGTGATGAACTATGCTAGGACACCAATGAAACAAAGCAAACAAATCTCTCCCTCTCATAGGAGTGGGAGGTGTAGTCACTCACCTTTACATGCACTTAAAGGAAAAAAGATTACAGCTTTCATACACAGTTCTGTAACTATTCAAGAGTACTTTCTTGATGTATTTTTCTCAATATAAGAGGTCTGCATGATAATTTACTGACTTGCCTCTCTTAAAAACAGTTTTTCAGCAGAATCCAGAGACTTTGAGAGGGTAAGTGGCAGTTTCACAGCTGCAGATAACTAGGATGTAGTCCAGCACTCAGATCTGCATTCTAAAATCACTGCATCTCCTCTGTTTCGGTTATCTCCACCAGAAGTTACTCGCAACATTGTACGGGTCTCACTGACATTGTGGCTGTAGCACAGACTATTCTTGTGTTACCAAATGTAGAAGTTACCTAAAACCAATACACCAAGGGCAAGCATATAAAAAATACTGAATTTGAGTTAACTTTACCTTTAGAGACCACTTGTCACTGCACCTCAGAGCTCTGAGGCATTTCTGAGGAAAAATCATTTCCTGAATCGCTTCATTTGGCAATTATTTCTGCAAAGCATTGGAGAGTGATTACTTTGAAAACTGGCTATTGCAAAATAAGTTTAGATTTTTAATTACAAGTCTGTAACGTCATTGAAGCTGTTGAACAAACCAAAATCATATCAAATGCATATCTACACAGTGAATCACAATGTCTCCTATGAAGTTATCATGGTAGATCCCATAAATCCACTCTCTTTAAAAAGTTAAAAGTACATATATGTAAGAGCCTATTACAACTCCAGAGAAGCTGCTAAAATAGGCCATCAAATAAAGCAATCTATGATAACATATTTACAGAATAACCCACATGTCCCAGAGCTATGGACTATTCAGTAAATAAGTATTGAAGGATTTCTGATTATTTGAATACATGGTGGGAAAGAGCTACTTCATAGGTTGATTTTCTTTTTATACACAATTCATAATATCAATCTGCACACAATTACGCGATGTTTCTTTAAAGCTACTGTTAAAAAAGGAAGAGAAAGTTAAGTAAGAACTAGATTAAAGTTTCATTAAGAATCCAACAAGAAAGTATCAAACACGGGTTTAAATATAACCAGTGTATGATGTCAGAAAAACAGTAATGCTCTGACACAAGAAGAGCATCAGCATTTTCCCTCTTCAGGGTCCCCCAGAACCATTCCTATCCAGTTCAGTGCTTAAGTTACTATATACGTACTGGCCTGAGTAGGAATAAACACGTGCTTGCACGCTTACCTGAACGAGGACCTCTAAACTTTTAGATTTCTAATTATCTTTTAATTTAGTTCTTAGCTCCATATATTCAGTTGCAACTTGTTTGGAAAAGTTCTTTGTTAAATGTCACTTATATTTACACTTTGATTTTTATTTATTTTTTTTTTTACACCTGAGTGATAATTTAGCTGTCATCTTGTATCCAGTCAAATACTCCATAAAGCCATACAATTCTTGTGCTAGTGTTACACTCCACTTGTACCAGTTTATATATGAAAAATGTGCATTAGCTACCTCTGATACATTACCCACTGACCTTTCTACTATGTCCTTACTGCGTCCTTCCCCTTCCACACAAAGTGATTTATTTTTTTTTTAGTTTTTTTGTTTGTTTATAGAAGCCCTGTTTAAACAGTTTGCAAAGCAAGAGACAAAGTGACCTGGAGCCCAGTGAAGACACGATGACTTAAGAAATATATAATATTGGAGGTTTGGAGAATTAAACCCCAACCGATGAACACCTCAGGGCCATCCCAGAAAAAGCTCAAGTTGTCAGTCACAGCTGGAGACTCCGGATGCGCTATAGATGACAAGTCCCACATCAAGAGCTGTGTACCTCTCTCTCATCAGTTAAGTAAAAAAGGGAACACGAAATTAAACAGCTATATCAAGCCAAGCCGTTTTAGTAAGAAGAATCACATTTAATGAGTTTCTTTCTTGCAATTTCAGATGCTCAAGTACAGCTGGTAGAAATTCAAAACAGCCGCAAAGAACTGTGACAGACAGATACAAATAGTACTGCAGCTTAAAAATGATAAAAAACACCTGAAAAAAAGTCACACAACCCTCCCAAAAAAATTTACACTTTGAACCTAAGCCAGTTTTTGAAGATTCCCTTCTCCAAAGCTAGGATGAAGGAGGAAGAAGAGGAGGAAGAAAGTGCAGATGACCTTCCAGCCACAAAGGTCTTGCGCCAATGTTTATTCACTGTGCCTGTGGTGGTATGTAAGGGGAGATCACCAAGTGCTGATTCTGCGATCACCAAGAGATTCCTATGGCAATCCAGACCTCAGGCTAATACTGAACACAGAGTGGACCAACGAGCTGCATCAACAAAATAAAAACAAAACTCAAACTAAAAGAAATGGGAAAACCCCAAATAGCACAGATCCACATTTGTGAGGGGGGCAGGAGGAAAGGGCAAGAAGGGAGGTCTATACAGTAAATAGTTGAATGGTTTATGTTACAGATGACTGGCAGTTTTAAAGAGTCTCTTCCCAGCTCCGTTGCTGCTCCAACCCAGAAGGGAGAACTGAAAAGGGAGGAAGAAAAGGTAGGACATCGTCATGGAGCATGCAGGATCAGAAGCAGCAGAGTGGGCACGCTCAAATAAGCCCCCGCCTCTTTTTGTAGTCCTCCAAGTTCAATGATCGCCGAGGGGCACCATCTTTTGCTGGTGGAGCCTTGGAGGTGATGGCCAGTGCCTTAGATTCTGTTGGGGATAAGAAAAGTGTGAGGACTGAAATACGTGAAAAATACAGATTTTTTTACTTGTTGCTTTTGATGACAACTTCAACACAAAATCACGTTTGGCTTCTCTAGTATACATTAGGTTAGAACTTGAGTTAATAATACAGAGAGTATCTAGTAGTTTATCTTCATAGATAAAGCATGTGCAATTTTGATTTTGTCTGTTAATCCAGCTTTCTGCCAATAAGTATACTTTAATTTCTTAAGAAAACTACTCTATAGCACACTGAAATCACAATACAGACAGAGCCTTCAGGCTCAGTTCTGGGATCTTTGATATATCATTATCCCATGAGAACAGCAAACAGAAAGAGACAGATAATAAGTGGACAGAAGTCAAACTTCCTATCCATGTCTACAATACACATTTAACCAGTCCCCAGGTTCTTCAATTGAGAAAGGAGCCTGCACAAAGCAAGATGCCAAAATCATGTTCTGTCTGAGGTAAAAACACAAACCAGCCGTACTTAAACCTCTACCTATATTGTGTCTCTCTCATCCTTCTCTTCTCAGTTCCCTTCCTGGTTTTCAGTGTCCTTTAGTGCCTAACCCTCATCTGCTTGCTAACTCTCTGAAGTTCATAACTCTCACTGGCTGCTTCAGGAAGCGTCCTATTTTTGACATCCTTCCTCATTCTGTAGTCTTATGTCCAGAGTTCCTATCTTGACCTGTGTCCTGGTGTGAGGTTCGGAAAGACAGCTTCTCCTACTTTCCCTTCTTGACAAGACTTTAAGCCTTTGTGCATTCGTACAGTGCTTCCTAAATTGTTGTCCTCCAAAAAACTTCAGCTCTAATGCTTCCAGTAATGCAAGAAAAAAAAATAAGCCTCATTAGTCAAATTGCACTGGTATGCTCCCATGCTTTCCCTCCACTGGAAAACAGCTCAATAAGACAAGAGGAAATGGCCTCAAGTTGCACTGGGGGGGAGGGGTTTAGACTGGCTATTAGGAAAAATTTCTTCACCAAAAGAGTTGTCAAATAGTGGAACAGCCTGCCCAGAGAAGTGGTTGAGTTACCATTGAAGGCATTTAAAAGATGTGTAAATGTGGCGCTTAGGGACATGGTTTAGTGGTGGACTTGGTATTGTTAGGTTAATGGTTGGACTCCAAGATCTTAAGGGTCTTTTTCCAACCTAGATGATTCTATGAGACTAAACTGTTCTTGCCACACATCTCAGGCTCTCAAAGTCAAGATCACAAAGAGGAAGGGTCAGCAAGTTTGTGTCTATAAGCATACCTTCACTCCCTGCCCAGTGTTTTGATTCTCCTATAATTTTGCTTCAATACCATCTGCCATACCAAAGTTAGGGAATAGCAACTTGGTAAAGCAGAAGGTTCAAAATATTTAAAGAAAACCAACGTACTTCATCCACATAGCACGTACACAGATTATGGAACAGGACAACACAGACACCCAAAGCTTACCTGTCCTCAAAAGTGACTAGACAAATTAACGAAATAAGTATAAAGGTAGATTATCAAGGCTTATTAAATACAACACTTGTCTGCTCCCCAAAGATTATACGAGTCAGATATTGTATACTGGAAGAGTACATCAGAAAACACTCATTACCTCCTTTTCTCCCTAGGCATTTGGAGCAAGGATACAGGGATATACAGACTTTCAGTCTGATGCAATGCAGTTGTTCCTGTTTTCTCAATGGATGTCACTAGCACACACCCCCTCCTCCTCCTCAGTTCAAGATACTTGCCAAAACGACAAACACAGAGTCCTCGCTCCCATTTTCAAAAGCCCACCAATGATTTTGAAAGAACTATTCTGGAAGAAGTGACCTCTACTATAACAAGTTGGACAATCACATCCCTGAACTCAGCTGGAACACCTACCTGAACTGGGAACCTGAAGATCAATCTTTACATCAAAGTCATGCACTTTGAAAAGATCTTCTGAGAGATCACTGGCTGATTTAGAGTTCACATCTTTATCCTTCCCTTGACCCTGAAATAAAAACTACAGGTAAATCTCCAACCCTTATCTGTCCAGATAAACAGAGATACAAATGCTTTCTTTCCCACTTCTGTCACAAACATACTTAGTTTAGCTTTCATACTGCTAGAGAAACCTTATTTTCTTTCCCCAAGAAAGAAAAAGCTATTCCTTTTCTATGAAAATGTTCACAAGATACCTATTTCTAGAACCGAAGCATGCATATCTATTAGTCATAAGCTTCTAGAGTGGAGACATAATGGAGACAGAAATGGAAACTTGCCTTACTCATGTCCTTTGGAGCATCTGGTAATACACCAGATCCGTATTTTGCATTTAGCTGGGCAAGGATGGCAGCTTGAACAGCAGGATCTCTAGACTGCAGAGGAGAAAAAGAAAGAAAAAAAAAAAAAGAAAAAATCACTAAATTGGCAAAAACTAGACCACCATTTTGTTAAAACAGTGCTCATATCCATGAATCTAAAACCATAAGAGGCTTTGGTTAGTCAGCCCAGCCTTCAGGGTCTCAGAAACAATTTAAATCATCCTGATACCTATGCAATGCATGCGACAGTAACAAACTAAAAGTTATCTTTCAAAAAGCCTTTCTTTGAGAAAATGTGAAATACATTTGCTGTTGATATGGTTTGCTCCCATGACCAGTCTTAACACTATTGTCAGATGTATTTGCTTTCAGCTTACAGTTCTGGCTGAAACACTCTAATAGAGAGAAGAAATCTTTACAAGACTATTTTCTTTACATAGTAGTTGTCTACCATAATAAAACTACTCAGTTATGATTCTTTTCTAATCAAGAAGTATTTCTGAAATCATTATTTCATTCAAGCCCTACAATAAAATTCCTTTGCTATTCCCTTGCCAGTTTGTGGAAAGTGATGAGAACCAACCTGACCAGGCGAGGGGTTTTTTTTTTTGTTTTGGTTTTTTTTTCTGGATTTGTTTGGTTGTTGTTTTTTTGTTTTGGGTTGTTTTTTTTTTTGTTTTTTTTTTAAAGTACTGATACCAGAACCATATACTATTCCAGAACAGGCTTCAACAAGGCCAGATTGCTCAGAAGTAGGAGCTGATCACCTTGCTATCCATCATTTATATAGCTAGGGACTGCAGTAGCAGGTTTTGCCACAGTATCACAGGAGAAGTTTGTGTTAGACTACTTTATCCATCACAGGCCCAAAATGTCTGGTCTCCTCTCTCCTTTCACAGACCTTTCAGGAAAGTTTCAACTAATTAGAAACAAAACTCACACCTAAAGCAAACTGTCTTCCCAGAGCTAACTAAATCTGAGTAATTCTACACAGAAGTCACTACAGAAGTCTAAACCACAGCTGCTTCTCCATGTACATACCCACATCACTTATGTCCTTCACACTTTGCATTAAAAAAAAAAATTTGCTTTTTCCTTCTTTTGGGATAGTGAGACCAGGATTTCACTCAACTGTATCTCAACCTGGCACCTGAAGCGTTAATAGCATACGGTGGTAATGAATACAAAGAACTACTCTCTGCATCACATTGGTTTCCTGTTTCTCTGTAAATTGCCTCGATTGAACTTCAGTATTACACTTACATTAGACACTATTGTGGGTTTGCACTGCCGCCTAGTAAAGGGGTCCATTTGTTGGTTTTTCATGCTGTGACTTTCAGCCTGAAGAAGAAAAAGCACATGGTTTTGCAGAGTTAGCTACTTGCACCCTTGTAAATCCTCCCAGAGCACCCCATCCACGCAAGCACTCATCAGCAATATATAATATCAAGATCAAAGGAAAACCAGTAACAGCATTACAGATTAGAAAGATTTTGATGTACTCATAGTCCTATGTTTCACAGGGCAAAACAATTCTTATTGAATATAACACAGAAAATAGGTGCAGAACTCTCAGGATAGTTAAGGCTTAACCATTTGTTAACAAGCTTAACTTTTCCTTAATAGAAGTGTCAACGCAGGTAATCAAATATTTCCTTCACCATTTTAATCTGAAGTCTCCTTTCTGATTTCTTTCCCATACAAAACGCACTGTCACTATTACAGTCAGTAATCCGCTGATAATTGAGTTGATCAAAAGGATAAAGCAGTCTGCTTAAAAATAGTGTCATTTCCCTATATGAAAGATTTTATAGATCATTAAAAAAATTGAACAACTTCACCATGCAATTATCCCCCTTTGCATCATTTCATCCCTACTGGTACAGAAGTATTAATTCAGCACTATTTACCACAAGAGCCTTCTCAGACTCAACGATATTCCACTCTCTATTTCTCTGGTTGATGTAACTGCAGAAAGGGAAAAAAAGGAGGGTGGGGGAAAGAAAAAGAAAGTGACTGTCATTTATCAATCCCTACACAACAAAACGCCTGACAGTATTCTTGCAGCTTCATCCCGATTATAAATTACTCGTATTGCAACACAACTGCTACCTGGGATATATGGAGGAGAGTTTACCTTTTTGACAGTTTTCACTGAATGACAAATACAAGGAAGTGAAGATAGACAAACACTAATAGAGCCATGATGATATGCATTTCATGAATATGTTGTACAGGAAAGAAGATGCAAAATCTTGCAGTTAATTTACTAATGCATTAATTTCTCTTCTCTGTATATTTTGATTGATACTATTTAAGAAAGAAAATTCCCAGTATCTGCTTCTTACCTGATTGCAGAAATGTTTTTTGTTCGTTGACGATCTAGGGCCTCTGCTCTCTCTTCAAGTTCATTAAGCTGATCTTGAATCTGTTTGGCCTTATCTTGGTCCCCCAAGTCCTCAGCCATAGCCTTCAACCAAACAGTAACTCATTAGGCACTACTCTCTACAACAGAGCTAGTCAGAGAAATGAGGGACGGATCCATGAATCAGCTGGCTAATCCTGTTCCAGTTGCAAATATTCTACCCCGCATGGTAAGAATATAACAAAGAGCTAAACTCTCCTTACAGCTCAAGGCAAAACAGGATTTCTTACTTTGAAGAACTCTGAAAACCTTTAAAACCCCTTGCACAAAGGAAGACATAGGAACACTAGTCCAATAATAAGGGGGGCAAATTATTTAGATGATTTAAGTTACAGTTTTGATTAAAGTTTAATATCACTATTTACCATCTCAGGAAAAGAATGATTATTTCTGAAACTGTCCGTTGCCCCTTACTTCAGGGAGTTGGAGTCCCCTAGGACACCACCAGACCAACAACACTAGCTTATTATGCCACCTGGTGACAACAAAAAGCAATTGCACTCTTCTGCAGTGAAAAATTAACAATTCACGTATTCGTGCATAGTAAAATCATGACCAAACAATACAGTTAAACCAAAGAATGCAGAACGAAAATTAATACAAACTCTTTGCTTTTACTGTATATGAAGCACAAATGTCTTGAAAAAGGACTGCACAAATAAAACCAAACAAAATGTGTTACGTCTATCTTTATGTTCGGAGATACTTAAGACTGCTTGTTTACTTGACTTCTCAGCTTTGGCTTCTCAGCACTGTTATTTGTTCCAAGAGGTTTAACATGTAAAACAGTTCAGTGGCAAATAAATCTTTCAGCAACGTATTCTTTTCAATATAAATTACTGGCCATAAAGTGACAATTCAGTCGCTCTAGAGTGAGAGACCATTTAACACAACTTTTATTTTTCCTATATTAAAAAGTATAGGAAATCAACTTTCAATGTTATTATGGGATACCCTGAAAAAAAAAAAGAAAAAAAAGAAAAATAGTTTCTAAAGCACAACAGCTTAAGACCTTCTTGTTTAAAGGACACAAAGAGGGACAGCTGTAATTGTTGGCACTTGCCTTTAGAAAAAGAATGCAATAACTTTAACTGGATTCTGAGCGTTCTGAACCCAGCAATGAACCTTGAGAGCCACCTTTTAGCTGCATAAAGTCAAGCTTACTGCTGACTGCTGCCAAAATCCAGATGAGCACCAGTTCTTCAAAAATCAAAGACTACATTAAGCTTGCAGGCATCATCTCATCTCTCACCTTCTCCTTTAACAGCTGAGTCTTCTTCATAGCATAATTTGGAGGTGCTTTTCTGAACCTTTCCTTCTCTTTCACAATCTGTAAGACGCAGAGGAAACAGCAAGAATATGCAAATATGAAATGTTTATTTCAATACCTGGACACTAGAAGCAACAGATCAATATCACCTAAGAAATGTACTTAGTGCCACAGAATTTTATTCATACTCTTTCTTTGCTGCATTTTTTAATTTGTGACTTGGTAATGAGTTACAGCTCCATTTCCCCCACTTACAACCTACAAAAATCTGATGCTAATCACATTTGGTCAGTATTAAACAAGTATTAAACTGCAGAAACTGTGATAAATGCATCTATCATGATGCTATTAGCTTTTCAGAACTTGACAACTAAGTTGCCATACTCAGGTTAGGAGTTCAGAGCTCTGCAACACAAGTTGAAGAGAAGGTAACAGGGCACAAAGGATGAAATAAAACAGAAGTGAGCACCAAACAACATCTGGATCGCAAAGCTACTCTATCCAGTTATGCAGCTTCATTTTGAGTCTCATTTTCTTCTTCGGAAGCAAATACCTTGATCATTTTGCTTTGTAACAGCTAATACTCTACTGCATCAGTTCCTGTCACCTCTAAGCACTGCCTCACTACAATGCACTGTTTACCTCCTCAATGTCCTGGTCATTAAACTTGTAGTTCAGGGCTTCTTTGATGGACACTTCCTTCTTGTTTATCTCATCTAGTGTGGGTAGCTGCATCCCAGCAGAGAACATCTAAACACAAGAGACAATAAGGTTACTTTCCACTTAAAGTACCCTTGGCAGAAGGCTGCTAAGAAGCAAATGAAGTCTGGCAAACTTACCGCTTCCTTCCACTTCATAAACTCACTTTCAGTAAATTCCTGATTCGAGACAAACTCCAAACGAAACACACGCGAATCACTGCCATGTCTGCAACAAGAAAGTGTAACAACATCCCTCTCTGATGGTACAGAGCTGTGATCTTGGATCTATAGGTGTAAACTGATTCAAGAAGCCCAAAACCAGACACTTAAGTCTTCAGTCAGGTCAGCCACAGTTCAGGAGCCTACATCAGCTATTAGTAGTAATGCAGAGCAATACTAGACAGCAAGTCTGCAGGAAACAGTCACTCAGTTGTGGCAGTAAAACCCTCAGGAGGAAATAGAAGCAGACCTCTCACACCTAAACCTTACATACCCTATTTGGGGACTGGCAGCATGATCTTTGGAAACACAAAGCTCCTTCATATTTGGACTAGTAGAAGTAATGTTTAAGCAGTACTGAGTTATACAATGCTGGAGCTAACCCCTATCTAATTTTTCGTTTCTTGTCCACTCAAAACCCAGAAATCCCTAAACATTTTCTGTGGACCCCTACCTTTGGCACTACCAGGTGAACTACTATAGTGCTGCTAACCAATACTAAAATTAGTTGTCATGGTGCAAATTTCACTCAGAGCATAGAGCTCTCTCCTGAGACAGCCTAAGAAGTTACTGAATATCATTATGGATTTAGATAAGACACTTACTTTACTTCACACTTGCACCCACATGCATTCTCCACATGCCTTCCTCTTGCTCCCAAATGGTTACTGTTGTCTTGTCCTATCTCACCAGGATGTTTTGTATTGTAACTGTTAACCTTCACCTCATGATCCTTATAAAAGGCCCTAAGAACAACTGCGAAATCCAATGGTACATTCAGCTTTTTGCCTCCAAAGTACTATTTTATGTTCTAACATGGGTGCCAGATCCAATCATGTATGCCTTTAAACGATACATATTTCTAACATCCGATTATAACGGTGGAGAAAAAGATATAAGAGTATTACAAAGCTCAGAAGGCATATAGAAACAATCATGGGTTACTAAGGCAAATGAATTGCTCAGGTGTCAATGCAATCACCAATCCCTGCATGAGTGGGTTTTTTGTTTGTGTTTTTTTTTTTTTTTTGTTTTGTTTTTTTGTTTG
>VWZL01003839.1:66371-79064 GCA_013396915.1 Stercorarius parasiticus
CCAACTGCAACATTCTAGCAGTAAGCAGCATGGCAAGGCCCAGCCTGCTTTGCTATGAAAAGGACACCGATTCGTGAACTGATGAGGATTACTTTGGCATCTATTTTTAATTCTGCCTCTAAAGAAGCATGGCCAGCAGGTCGAGGGAGGCGATTCTGCCCCTCTACTCCCCTCTGGTGAGACCCCACCTGGCNCCAGAGAAGTTGTGGATGCCCCTTCCATGGAAATGTTCAAGACCAGTCTGGATGGGGCTTTGAGCAACCAGGTCTAGTGGGAGGTGTCCCTGCCCATGGTGGTGGGGGTGGAACTAGTGGATCTTTAAGGTCCCTTCCAACTCTAACCATTCTATGAATCTATGATCTTACCGTAACTGTAGTCCTTTGTTTGTCCGGGTACCACCAAGCTGGTAAACCTTCGCAGTCTCTACCACACCAGTTATTTCAGCAACCTATATTCACAGCATAAAAATACACAAGAGGAAGTATGCAAGAGGGTTTGGTTTTTTGTGTTCCTGAAATATATCTGGCATATTCAAGCCTTTTAACTAGAGATCAAAAACCTTAATCTAACAATTCTAACTAGATCAAGGAAAGCAAGACTCTTCAGTGTACATTATCAGGTACTGAATTAGCTGCTTCATGCATCATCTTTGAGTTGACAAATTATACGTTCTGAATGCTTGATACAATTTTTCTGTCTTCTCAGTTCTGCCTTCCTCACCAAGTACTTTCCTACTTTTCCTATTTCCTTTTCAATTAACACTGGTTTGGGTTAATATACGTCCCAAAAGAAATTCACTAGTGCTGCTCACATACAAAACACAGCCTGCCTGGTGACCTTTTTAATGCAGTTTTAGATAATATTACATCCTATGATTGTGCAGTTACAGCAATGAAACAGAAAAACAAAACTGTGCTCTCAATCACCTCTCTTCTGAGGCACACTGATGTACTAGAAACACTTTGTAAAAAAAGAACCGAGACCACACAATAACTTGGGAACATTCCCAGAAATAAGGAGTGAATGTTACTCATCCTTACTTGGTCAAAGCAGAGTCCTGAACTCTAGTTTGCAATACAAATGATGAGACAAGACAGCATGAACCAAAGCTGGAAGAACAGGCTTTGTTACTGCTCCCTCTCTCTCACTAAATAGACCTCTTCACCTAGCCAGTCCTATAGATTTATTTATTTTTAAAGCAGTCTCCTCCACTTCTTTGGTGGCAATTACAGTTTTTGGTTATAAGCAGTCTGTTTATATTAATCACTCAAACAATCCTAAGTACCAGAGAATTGCTAAGCTGCAAATATTATCTACAGCACTATAAAAAGAACTAAATCCCTTGGAACTAAACTCACCCGATAAACAGGCTTGCTGTTGTGATTTCCAATGCCTATACGGACAAAGCAGCCAGTGACTGTCTTGGCAAAGAAGGGCATATGACACCAGCGTTCCAGCTTGTGTCGCGATAATCGTACTCGATTCAGTTCTTCAGGCAACGACACTGGCTGGGACTTAGGAGGAATTTCTTCTTTCCTGATTTGGGAAAGGTAAGAAGGAGTAAAGATAAGAAGTAGAGACATATTCATCAAAAAAGGGGTCCTGAGGACAGTGCAGTATCAGTGCTAACTATTTAAATTACTAGTAAAAGGAATGATTCATCATGCACTAGTTCATTTTAGATACGTGTATTTAACATTCATGAGAAAGGCTTAATGCAAAGTTACTTGTTACCCACTGCTCCTGTTACCACAAAGCGAAAGACTCACACACCAAGGCAGCATACAGGCCAATGCTTTAAGATAAGCTAGCACTTATCTCTGCCCTGCTAATATGCCACAGTTCTGCACCAGCTGAACTGTAAGATTAAACAAATCTGTAAACAGTGTAAATGGGGCTAAAGGTAACAGCCGAGAACTGAAGTTGCAAATCCATCCAAAGTAAATCAGTCTCACACACATGATATAGAAGCCAAGAACTCAAATCTGAGCAACGCAAGTGTGCCCAGAGACAAAACTACTTTAAAGACACTGAACCGACCCCAATCAATCCTCTGAACCAGCACGTGTCTACATAAAGTGGATCTCTGGTTTTGAAAACACACTTACAAGTAATCATAGTCCAGTGTTAACTACTTACTCTTCCTCTTCATCAGAGGACGAGGATCTGGATGAGCGATCACTTTTCTCACTAGACTTATCATCCTCTTCCTCCTCTTCGTCATCAGAATATACTTCACTGGTTTTTAATGGCTGTTTTTTTGCAAGCAATTCAGCTGGGGGGGGTGGGGGTTGGGGAGGAGAGAGAATAAGGAAAAGCAAGCTGTAAATTTTTTATGAAAGCTTCCTTTTAGAGTTGAAGCCTTATTTAAAAAAAAAAAAAAAGGCAGACAGCTGTTAATTTTACACTAGATACAAGTGCCACATGTTCAAATCCACTAGTAAACTAAGCACTCCATTGTATATATTAAAAGAAAGACATAAAAGTATTGAAAAGCATCTTAAAAATCTCAGTTTTACTACAGTCACCCAACTTGACTGCATGTAGCAATACAAGACAAGCATAACAACTGGATATAAAAGAACTATTATGCTGAGACAACTCATTGTTATTTTGCAAGGAAAAAAAAAATAATCTCATGTTTGGAGATAAAATAAAACCCAGTAGAGTAACAGAAAGGGTTACATCAAAGTCTGTGGCAAGACAGACAAGATGATGTGCCAGTGAAGAAAGGAGCGAATGTAGACAAGGTAGCACAAGTAAAATAAATACGGTTTGGATGGTTCAGAGATTAAATAACAGAATCTAAGTGACCAATTCAAATACACAAACTAAACACTACTAAGTGCCATTCAATGGACTGCGATGAAAGTTTGCTTTGTTTCCAGACCATCCCAGGGAGGGGCTGGGGAGACAAATAAAGCATCAATGGTGCCAAACAATACTTCTCGGTGGTCACGTTGGGCAAAACACCAATGAAAACACAGAGATGGAACTCATTCACTCCAAGGTATAGGATTGTTGCATTAATTATGAACAGGAAGTAGCACTTTCAAAAAGCTGTAATAATGACCCAAAAAATTGTAGTAATTGCAGAATGCTTTCATACCTGTTCTGTTCTTCCTTTTTTCTCTTTCTGCTTTTAGCTCCTCCATTGCCTGAGATTTCTTGTCTAGCTTCTCATCCCGCTTTGATCGCCGCTCTTTATTATGTGACATGACCTAAAAACATGCACAGAAAGTCCCTCAAATCCAAGTGCAATCCATAAATTGAAATGCATTAAAACAAAGATTGTTTGCACACTTTGAAAACTTTTCAAATAGAAACTACTAACTGCATTTCGAAATCAGTTTTTTCAAGTTCATTTTTGCATAGGCTAGGGAGAAGGAAATCAATCTGAAGCATATTTCTTTTTTCTACTTCATATGAAAAATAACACTTACACATCAACATTTCTGACACCAAGTTTTAGTCTCAAAACTCCTCCTTCAAAGTTAAAAAAGGACTAGAGAAATAAAATGGAAGTAATTCTGCAACTAACAAGTAAAGAGGAAAAATTGGATGAATATTCTTCTCATTTCCTTCTCCTTCTGCAAGGCCAAATGAAGACACTTATTCTCATTCAGTGGCAAAGAGGAAAGTTATGATCAAAAAATACTTAAAGCAGAAATAAAGTTGTGTGTAAAGCCTGCAACATGGACCCAAATCTTAAATGTTGTAAGCCTTGTAATATTTTCTGTTTCCAATAGGTGTATCTGGAATACCAGGCAGCACAGAAAGCAGCTTCTATAATAAGCTTAAGAGGCAGTCATTTGAAGCAAGTCAAAGTAATATCTTGAAGGCACTGTAAAAGAACACTGCATAAGATCCTTTTATATATACATATACATCTACACATTATAAGTATATACACACATGTACATATATGGAGTTGAGAGGGGTAGGGAGATGAGATTCACTCCACTTAACATGTGCCTAAGGGAAAACTCATCTCACCTAATTTGATTTAAGTGTTAAACATTTATTTCACTAGAAAATAACATGGGGTGAATTGCCAGCTTGTCCATTGCACAAAGACAAAAGCAACAAGAAGTGCAAACAATCAACTAGTTCTTAGATGGCTAAAGTCAGGCAACATGAATCCCACCCCATTCTGGGAGCCTATCTATCCAGACTCTATATTAAGGGCAGGATCTTAACCATTTTAAACTACAGCCAATTTCGGCCATTTGAAACTACAGTTCAGTTAACAGAGACCTCGCCCCAAAACCTGGTATTATCCTCTTCCTACTGAAGGTGCAAAAATATATAGAACTACTACTGTTCCTCCTAGCATTCAAGCTTTTTCTTGACATCCCCCTACCAGTAGAAACTAAGTATTCTTTTCATTGTATGTGCATGCAAAATAGTTAAGACAAGAGCTGAGCAATTTCTGGCCTGCTCTCTCAAACTTTCACTTGCAAGGAAGACTGCCTATGTAATGTTTCAGACTGAATGACAGAAGTTTGGCTAAAGGAACTGCAAAAGGTTGCTTTCCTGTTCTCACATGGGAGGACTATCACAGCAACTCTAGACATAGCTGCAACTTCACATTTTTCATTAAAAGTAGTTACCAATGCATACCTCAGCAGGCCAAAGATGCTAAAAGATGCTAACTTATTTAAAATGAACTGGAAAGGCTAAAGATAGACTGAGCGTATAAATGAACTAAATTCTGACCTGCTTACCATGCTGTTTGACATTAAGGGAAAACGTTAGGGGCAGAGAGGCAGCATCCTATCTCCTATTGCCAAAGGAAAAGGGTTTGTTACTAAGGACAGTTTAATTTCCTACCTGTGATTCCTGGATCTGTGTAAGTTTTTTCTTCTCCTGCTCTTCCTCTTGCTTTTTCTTTTTCTCTTTCTTTTCTTTCTTTTTTGCCGTTTTTAGTTTCTTCTTGATTTCAAATCTAGTAGCACATATTGAAAAAAAAAAAGTATGAAAGAATGGTCTCTCCCTGGTAAGGAAAGTACCGCTCAGATGCTATCTCAGCTTAAGTTGTTAGTAGGCTGTAAGGAACACTTCCACTATTTGCCCCAGAAGGATAACCCTCTAGTGCTATCCTGTTCCCCATTACCATTCCCTCCCTTCTCCAAGAAAAATAAAGTGAAGAAAAGCTGAGCATAGAAAAGTGCAGGCTTACAGACAGCTAACCTAAAGGGCTGAGGAGACCGCGTAGTAATGGCTACGCCCCAGAAATCTGTCCTTACTCCATCTTCCTTTTTGCCAGTGTAGTGACCATTGTATGATGCCTCCAACTCTAAAAACAATTGGCTATTTCACATCACTTGAATCTCACCAGCTAAAAACTTGGTTGTTTAAAGCCACTATCATGCTAACTTTTTCATGCTTAAAACTTCACCTTTCTACTGGCACCGGCCTGTATAAAAATGACTGCAAAGAAGTCACAGTGAGTGCTCCTCCAGCAGCTACCTTCCAATCAGACTCAGGCAGTTTCTGCAGTCCAATTTAGGCACTTCCATTTCTACCTTCACAAAACACGTCACCCTGAAATCTTAATTTCAGACAGTGTATTCAGAATAGTAGTGATTTCGCTGGAACTGTCCTGTGACTGAACTTCCACTGCACCATGGACTGGTCTTGGAATATGGACAAACAGAAGAAAAACAAATACTTAACTTCCAATAACTTAAATTCAAAATGTGTTATCCACATGCATATTACACAGTCCGTTCTTCTTCAGTTCTTTACACCTGGATTATGTAGATAAGAAACTGAAATGCCAGAAGAGCTCGTCACCCTTTATGCCTTTAACATGAAGCATAACACACGGGGCACAGGCATTGTACCACACGTGATGTCTGCTGTAATCCAGATGAACTCACAGCACAATGCACATACAAAGAACTAGGCAGCATTTTGAAAGATTCAACTTACCATAAAATTAAGTAACTTCCCCTTCCACCGCCCCTTTAGTTCTACCTGCCAACTTCTTTACATAGAACAGGACAAACTCGTCTAAGATTAAATCAGTAACTCAAGCTTAGACTGTTTAGCTCGTTTGTATCAAGTATTCTCCAGCGTTCATTCTAAAAGACATTCAGTTACCATGGAACAGTGAATGAAATTAAAGAATATGGTGTCCTTCTACCTGATCTAAATCCAATCTTTCACTCATTCTGATCCCTTTGAAAAGAGCAGCAGACTAGAGATTGAAAGTAGTTTTAAAGCCACAGACAGACAAGGCAGTGCTCTAACTATGGCTTGGACAAATGGACAGTCTGACAGTAGCTTGTATTGACGCTATTTACTCAACAGATGTCAGTCCTCTACAGAAATTTCTCAGCAAGCGAGAAAAGAGAGAAGTCACTGAAGAGGAAAGAAACTGGAGAAAACTTGCCCCACTTGTGCCAAATCTTTTCTGTTAGACACATGGGAAGAAAAATACCTTTACGACAAAGAAGCTGCCTGACAGGACAGTGTTACAATAACAAACACCACCTAAGGTAGAAATCCACAAACGATCCCTTGAAAATTAAATATCCAACACCACTCTTCATTATTTCAATATCTCCTTCTTCTGTTAGGCCCCCAACCAGCTTCACACCCACAGAGGCAACCCTAACGCTGCTCTGTGCTTCACCACTGTTTTCTGAAAAATTCCAGAAGCTCATAGGCACCTTACACTTTGTTTGCCTTTTTCCAAAGTATCAGTGTGTGACAGCTAATACAGAAATGACAGAATATAAAGCAGTCCTTCTGACTGTCTGGCATCTAGTGTGCGAAGCAGTAATATGACAGCAGTAGCTAACAGAACCACGTGTATTCAATAGCTAAGAAACTTTCAGAAACTGACTTTTACAAGAACACACAGAATTCCTGCTGTGTGCTCCTCAACTAGCTACAAGGAGAGTTTAAGCAAAAAGTCTACAGTGAAGTTTAATTCACTTTATAGTACTGAATGGTTGGACCCCAAACACGAGAACAGAGTCAGCATACCCTCCATACAGCCTGTATGAATTTGATACCAAATATTAACAGATATAAAATTCACCTTCTCTTTAGCACTTCTCTCTTCTCTATCCGGTTAAACAACTCCTGCTCTCTCTCCTTTTCTGTCATTTGTTCCAGTCGAGCTCGGTCTTCTTCGTCACCCATAAGATCTTCTCCATAGCCATCATGGAATTCCTCATCTTCAGATGAGGAATCTGAATCTGAGCTAGATGAGGAGCTGTTGCTTTCTGAGTCAGAGACTTCTCCTAAAACAAAAATACAAGGCAGTAAGATTCAACTGGGGCAAAGCCCAACCGCTTCATATGTTAGCAAACAGTATCAAGAATGAATTTTTACACTCATCTTCCACTATACTAAAAGCATATATATCATAAAAACTAAATCCAGGAGGAAATACTTTATTACTGCAAGATATACATGTTAAAAAATGATAAAATGAGTGGTACCATACTGAAAGACAAATTGGGTTATAAGTAAAAATTCTTAGTAGAACAAGCAAATTTTAGGAGACCTTTTGGTTAGTGCGTTAGGGTCTTAAGGCTAGAATTCTATGCCTGAGAAGTCCCTGAGAAGTTCCTCGTACATCCATAACTTTGTAAGCGTCTGTGCACACCTCAAATGCCACTATTAACTACCACCAATGCTCCTCATTATGGCAGCCTGAAGAACCGAAAATTCTTCGTTTGAAGACTGCAACACTTTGAACTGCTACATCACAAGATAAAGTTGAAACACACTACCTTCAGGACTGGCAAGGCTGTGATGCTAGCTCCATTTACTGTAACAAGCCTCCCAGTTACATGTGGGCTTAGGGAACAGCTGACTCCCCAATAATATTGGGTAACACCACCTTTAAACTTGATCCAAGTCCAAGTGCTGTGATTATCTCATCCAATCAACTACATTACACCTAATCGCAAAAGTAGACGTTAGGATTATTTCTTTCACTTTCATTCTGGTCTCAGTATTTCTGGAAACTTCCAGCTTTTCAAATTAACACTGTGAAAAACCTTAATTTGTAAGCACTGATATATACAGGTTCAGTCACTTCATGCTTTGGTCTGTCTCTGTTGTGCTTAGTATACTTAAAACTGTAGGCTCCTTCATATTCTTTCTTAACTTTGTTTTTTTATTATCAACTGAAATTGCAACTAACCACCTGCAAGCCTTCATGGGCATGATGAAAACAGGAAAGAACACAGGAAGTTTGCCCAGCCTTGGAACAGATTCAATATTCACGTAAAAAAATTCTGACAAAGTTATAGCAATGATTTTCCTTCTTCCATGTCAGTATAAATGTGAAAGAATTCCAATTCAGAGCAAATGCATGCAATACAAGCTCCTGTTTGCACCATGCAACACTATACATCTCTCCCTTATACACCTCTCCGCCTTTTTTCATCACGAGAAGTTTGTGAAAGGAAAAAAACATCAATGGGAATAAAAGAAAATGCTACCCACACTACAGATGGGACATACTAGAAGGAAGAAAATAATTTTCTAGGAGAAAGTCAAGTAATGAAATACGTCATACATTCTTCAGTTGAAACATTATTTAGTGTTGTGTTCATAATTGAGTGCTTACAGAAGTGCTATACTGAATTATAAGCACTTCAAGCCATGGCAAATTTAAGAGTCATCCAGACTGCCAGTACCACAAAGAAAACTCTTTGAAGGTAGTCTTTAACATCATCATTTAACATTACTCTTCAGTGTGCACAAAGAGGTAACTTCACTTGGAATTACACTGTAAGTAGATGCACATGTGTTATCTTACCCTCTTCAGGTGCCGAGCTCTCAGCCGAGCTGTCTTTATCTGAGCTGCCTGAAGAGGCAGCTTTATTCGTCTGTTTCTTCATGGCTCCTTTCTTCTCTGCCTTACCCGCTTTTCCCTTTTTTTTGTTTTTAGAACCTCCAACAGTCCACTGCAAGGAGAGAACCAAGAAAGGGATCATGAGACACTAACATCACCCTCTTCTCCCTCCCCAAAAACACTTGAGTAAAAGTGACTGAGAAACAGTCCAATACCTGACAGCAACAAATCAATCACACAAGGGAAAAAAAAAAAAAGTCGCCAATAGGAAACTTACCAAATGAAAGCATTTTACAAGGTTTTTTGGGGGTTGGGGAGGTGGGGTGTTATGTGGTTATTTAGAGTTTTTTTCTTTAAAACAAAAGAAAAAAATCAGCTATCAGTGCAAGCCAACAGTTGGTAGGACACTCCTTTTAAAAACGACGAGGACTTCACTCTGCAACATCCTCCAGGAGAAGAGGTACTGAAAACATTTTTCTAGGAAAATAAATTTAAACAACAAGTGTCCAACTGCACTTGTAAAGATTAGCTTCAGTTTACTACTATTAAACAGAAGCAACAGATGTGTTTCCAAAACTAGTTTGTTCCAGAGCAGATTTTAGATTTCATGAAGGCACACCAATTATACATGACAGTCCTTCCAAAATCTCTTTTATCAAGAGCACAGAGCATCAGTATTTTTATGTGACAAACCAATAATGCACTCACTCACAGACAGTAGCACCACTGCCTGCGTCTATGTACACAAGTCAAAATCAAATCAGAATCACAGAAGTCAGAGGAAAAAAAAAGAAAAAAAACACATGTCAAGTCTTAATTTTAATTTTCTATCGTACCTTCAATTAACTTAAACTGCACTTTCCAAGTACAGGACTTATACCACCACACACACAGGTAACAACTTTATATTCCAAAGTCTCAGGACAAGAACTAACATTTACCTTACAGTGCAATTTCTTATTAGAATTTTTGCATTGTCCCAACTACCTGGGTAAAGCCAGAAGGGAACAGAACCAGTAAGGATTGCCTATGTATTATTTTAAGGCTTTGCAACGTTTTGCACTTCACTACCTCTCCTAGAAATTCTCCAGGCACAAGACCTTCAGGGATAAGACAGTTTCTTATTTTATTTTTTTTTTTTTTAGACTGTTATCCTCTTCATACCTGTACATTACTCATCTTTCACATGCATTACCATCTGCTCAAGCACGAGGCCTACTAAAAAAATAAATTCCTAATTCAAATGAGCAAATGTTCTTTTGCATAACTGAGATCACGTGCTAAAAACTACTCTAACTGGAAAAAAAAAAGTGATCTTTAGATTTGACCTCAGGTGCACACAAACTTCAGGCTTCTCACCCATTCACCCCGTCCTGGGGCATGAATCAAGGCGGTCTCTGCAGTCAATAATCATTCCATCAAGTCTGATGACTACTTCTACCTGATTACGCACCATCTTCAAAGAACCCCGGTGTTCAAATACTCTACATGAAACTCAACCAAGTAGTTAGAAGCTACTACCTGATCTACTAATATCTTCAGAATTTCCTAGGTTTTGATTACTCTCACATCCAGCCTTGTACCTTCCATATTACCACCTGCTTCATAATCTTCTTTAAGCACCAGCTGTGTATTCAAAAGCATCTGTCAAAGGCCAGGCAGAAGTTTTCTTTTCTGAGGTCAAAGTATAGCTACCTAGTGGTGAGCATCCATTGCAATCCATACCCTGTGCAGTTACCCCAGTCGGTTACGGTCCATAGGATTGGTGAGAAACTGCACAGAAAGCATCAGCCTGAGCTTGTACTCAAGTCTTTATTGGCTTCCAGTTTAAGGTTTAAATTGTTCAGTGTTACAACACTGCTGTCTAATAATGTTCCTGGTTAACTATGCCCATGTAAATCAGTTAAGAACAAGCTTGTATACGTCCTGAATCTGCTCAAACCTCAGCGTTAAGGAATCACCTCCTAGGTATTACAGAAAAGCGCATTTTTGCTATTTCTTCAAGAGCTCACCTACTGCCAGCGTACCAGTGAACACGCAACAGTGAGAAAGTGAAACTGAGCATTTAGCAGGGAGGAGACAAGCCCTCTGAACCAGGGATGCAGAGGTGCCTCCTTCCCAGACCTCTGCCACTTCTTTTCAGTGTTCCAACTCTGAATTCTACCTTGTGTCAGCATGCTGTATAGCAAGAAAGAAGCACAGAGAAAGCCATAGTATACCCCACAGTTATATCAAGACCTTGAGAGGTCATGCTGAGATGAAAGAAGCTAGGATCAGATAAAAACAGCAGGATTGCAGTGGTTAATAAAATGTTTAATAGCTGTAGATACACACGTATTCTCAGCCTCTGATTCACAAGCAGAATTGTGGAGAGAACCTGGGTCCAGAAAGATGTGATTGAAGAGAAAGCTGTGCAACAACCTCTTGAACAAAAACAACATAATAAAAATATTCTGCCCTAATCTAGGAAATGTTGCTTTTGTTTCCATTTCACAGTGGAGTTTATACTTCATCTCTCTTTCATTTATGCAAGTGACCTCTACATCTTTTAAGTCACAATAACTGGTTGTCACCTCCCAGTTTCAGTGCTGCCACAAAGCCAAATTCTTCCTCATCTAACTCAGGTGCTTCAGGGGTTATTCAGCTACCCCAATCTCTCATGAATGCTTTGTCATTCCTGGTGCCACCACAGGACAAGACAAAAGTTCAAGCAAGCCTTAAGGACAAATAAATCATCTAAACCAGGACGTAGTCAGTGTGAGGCTCTTTTAGGCTCACAGATTGCTCTGCAGGATCAAGGACCATCAGTTGTCAATTGGACACTGAATGACCAACTCTGTACTGTTCAGAGAGAGACTAACCAGCATCAAGTTTCTTCTTACAACAGAGGAAGGCATAGCAAGGATTAGCAGAGTGGGAGCTGGGGGGAAGACGATACTGGAAAGCCATGAGCTGCATATCAACCTGCAGTCCAAACCACAGCCTTGAGCCCTTCCCTCATGCTCTAGCACACCAGCAGAGATCAGAAAGGCAACAACATGTTTGCATGTAACATCAAGTAAAAATGCACACCCAGTTATAGTCAGAAGCATTTGTTTGCTCCGTTTCCCTTACCTCCATGCATCTCAAACAGCAAACAATAACCATATTTTCCAAAACTCCGTCCTCTCTCACAGCTTCCCCAGGTTCCCTCTTCCATGTTCCAGTCAGGCACAGCCAGTCAACACTTCTCACATGCTTTCCATGACTATAAAGCCTCCTCTGTTCGCTGCTGCCTCCTCAGCCACCATCTGGAACCCTCCATGGTTCCAGACATAGCAAGTTAATAAACCCATGCACGTGTGCTGCAATATTGCTTTCTGCCTATTATTTAGTACTATCGGACAACAGAGCTTTATGGTTCATTCACAGGGAGCAGCCAGAAGAGCATTTCAATTTTGCCTCTTGCTTCAAAGTTTCACAGTGCTAATCACTTGCATATTTCCCCCAAGAAATCCAAGTTAAGTCACAGTACCCAGAATGGACCACCGATACTAATAAAAAAACCCAAACATATTAGAAATCAGCCAGATTTAGAAGTCAGCTTCTACAAAAGCAACTACACAAAATGACTGAAGAAAATCATTTATAGCCCAGAAAATCTGGAACATATTTCCACCAGGGAGATGAAATGGGATCAAGGCGAGAAAAAAATAAAAAAGTGAGGTCTGACATCATAGAATGCAGTAGAATTGTCTTATTCCTGCTGCTCAGATAGCTACTGTGTGAATAGAACAAAATAGTGAATAAACACATAATCCACTGAGACTTTATTTTTGTACATAGGTATTCTCCCTGCCTTTTTTTTTTTTTTTTTGGGGGGGGGG
>VWZL01003840.1:0-122992 GCA_013396915.1 Stercorarius parasiticus
AGAATTACGTTATTGAAAGAGTGTTCAGGCAATGGAACAGCCTGCCCCCAGGGAGGTGGTTGAGTCCCCATGCCTAGAGGTATTTAAGAAACGCGTAGATTTGGCACTTCAGGACATGCTCTAGTGACAGAGATTGTAGGTTTTGGTTTTTGTTTTTTCTTTTGGCGCGTGTATTGTTGGACTTGATGACCTCAAAGGTCCTTTCCAACTATGAAGANGAAGATTCTATGATTCTATGATTCTAAGATGGAGCGGTAGAGGCGAAGTGTTATGAACTGACCACAGTCCTCATCCCCATGCCATTCAGGGGGAGGAGGCAGAAGAGTTATGAACAAAGCAATAAAATTGAGCCTGGGAGGAAGAAGGGGTTAAGGGAAGGTATCTTTAGCTTTATCTTTGTTTCTCACCATCTTTCTCTATTTTAGTTGCCAAAAAATGTAATTGCTCTTTCTCCAACTTGAGTCTTCTTTGCCCATGATGGTAGGTGCTGAGTGATGTCCCTGTCTTTATCTCGACCCATGAGCTTTTCCATCATATTCTCTCCCTATTTCCTGTTGAGGAGGGAGAGTGACAGAGTGGCTTGGTGGGCATGTGGCAGCCAGCCAAGCTTAACCCATCACACCTATCTTCTCTGAGCCTTCTTCCATTGTAGAGATTTGTTGATTGGTCACACAAATAAAATGGAGATTGATATCCCTGCCATGATGTTCCACATAATTTTTGTCTGTAACTAGGATATTGTTTGGCAGTGACTGTTCCTTCTCTGTTAATAGTGTGCATAAATGCACATAAAGAGATACAGTAAGTAGCAAAGTGCAGACCTAAAAACTTTCCTGCTTAGCAATAGTTGGTTCTGTCATGGATGACACAGAACCAAATGTCAAAGAGAGAAGAACTGACAAGAACACTTTCTGTGAGGTAACATGGGAAACCATTTCCTCACTTTCATAATTTTCTGGCAAGCCCACAGTCACTAAAAATATTAACTATGCGTCAGAAAGTTAATGGAAATTCTCCACATACTAAGTGTGCACATCAGTTGGGAGCCTTCAGTGTGCTAACTCAAAAAGCAAGATAGCATGTGTGGGAAAATGCAGGAAATGAGCAAAGCATCTAAATTCTCGGGAAAATCATTCTCCTCTCCTCCTTTCCCTTCACCAAAGTTAAGACTCTTTCAAGTTAAATTTCCACTTCTGGTGAGGTATGCTCTTGAATTGCAAGTACATCTGTTCTGCTGCTAACTGTTTTCATCTCCTGGTTCTGTTTACAATTACAGCTCAGATGCTTAGTTGGGAGTTGCTAAAATTTCAATGTACTTCCATCACATTAAACCAGCTGGGGTTCTGCTTAGCAATAAATCTTAGAAATTATTCATTTTCGGGGGGGTTACTTCCCTGTGTCATGATTATATTTTATAGGTGTTATCTACTAAGGGATTGTCAGCTAATTGCTTAGAAACAGTGTTAAAGTTTACATTCTTGATAGCTGGAACAGATGAAATACCGATTTCCATTAGTGAGTACTAACACAGCAGTAGACACATGGAATTATCAGCCAATAATTCAGATAATGACCACAACAATCATCAGCCCCCAAAAGGCAGATAAATTATTTTAAAATACAAGCACTTTTAAAACAGTTCAGGATAAAAATATTTAAACTTATAAAACAAATAGCAAAGTCAGTTCTGCTAAATGTATGCAACTTCAGTTGAATTTATTTGAAACTTTGTCAGAGTATAAGACTATTCCAAATTGAGTCAGGGGTAAATGAGTTATTTTTGTGTTAATTTTTGATGTATAAAACTTTATGAATGGTTATTTGTGCATCTGCCTTAGCACGTTCCCTTGATTCGTGTACTCATGCAAATACATGTATGTAGACATAAGTAGATCCTGATGATTCCCCTTCCTTCCAGTTCCCTATGTGAGTTTTAGAAGTTCATTGATAATTTAGACCCTGATAACAGAATAATGGACAGATATTAATGCTAACATCAAAGTGCACGGCCTGTTTTTGGTAATATTGCTATATTCATCAAAGGTCATTATGTTTCATTTTGTTCTCATAAAGTGTTTTTTTCCTAAAAATAAAATAAAAAATATTCATACCCAAACTTCATTCATGTAAGGGTAACGAGTTAATAATTGCCCTTAGCATTAGCTAGCATCAGTTCAATCATGTCTACAAATGGCTTTTGGAAACTGGCTGAAGGGTACCAAGAAACTACCTTAAAATGTCATCCTACAAATGACCTATTGTTCTTGTTCTAAAAAAACTTCTTGCCTTTCTGTAGGTATACACCACAGAAGTTTACTGTATCTGTAAGGCCTCTTATTTCATTTCATTTTCATGCAAACAGCTTCCATTTTCTTTATGTTCTTTGCTTTTCATTTTTTAGTTTTTCAATAGGGCTTTTTGTTTTTTGAAGTGATCGTTCACTACTTCAATGCACATGTCTCTGGGGTTACCCTCTATAACAAAAATTCTGTAAAAAAAAACCCAAACCAAACCACAAACAATATCCCCACGTCCAAGAAAAAAAAGAAAAAAGTCTGTTAAGAAGGGAAATGATTAATAACCTCTCCAGAGAGAAGTATAGAGGTGTTTCACACAGAATCAACTTACCCAAACTAGATTTTCACCATCAAAATGGGATTAATGCCCTTATCCTTGTACAAATGTCTTGGGTTCTCTTAATGAACATTAGCTGTCAGGGCACTGATATCAATTTCTAAAATAATTTCTGTCTTTCAAACACAGTTGTCATTTTGGTAAAACATGATACTACTGCTTGCTGGGAAAGCAAATCATTGTTTTCGTAATATGCAGACAAATCAGTCTGGTGTTAAACAAAGAATAGAACAGTTCTCTACAGAGAAACTGACACTGATTAAAAAATCCTGTCTTCACCAGTCCTTATGGCCAAACTATATTATATGGAAATATTGTCATGTCCTTTAGAAATTCAGATCAAACTAAGACTTGTATACTTCTAAATAAAATGTTACAAGAGAAAAGAAAGATGTTATGCAACTTATTTAAATGGGATTTTATTAAACCACACAACTATTTTAACAACAGTTAAGCTAATGCAATACTGTACTAATTACAGCAAGTAGGGGTGGTAGAATTACTTACAGTAAGCTTTCCTAAAGTTTCCAAAAATAACACCCTTTTCTACCTGTCTTATTACTTAACCAAAATTAGCTGAACTGTAATTATCTGAACGCTCAGCTTCTAAATGTTACATATGCCTGTTTTTAAAAAAACAATAATTAAAAATATCTGGCCCGTATAGGCTAGGCCTGTCTCTGAAAAAGGCTGAAGGTGAGTATCTGGGGTTTTATCCATGTTAAAGAAATCTAGAAACTTCTTAAAAGCTCTTTGTGTCTAATGCTTTGATTTGTGGAGATGAAATTTGTCAGAAAACATGGATTTTTGCCATGTTTGTGAAAAGACACAGAGTTTAGCCAAATTACATATCTTAAAAAAATTTGCAATTCATACATATTCAGTTGAAAAGCAGAATTTCACAGCTCCATTCCCTAAACACTCCATCTGCACTGAGCATGTTCTGGCCAGGTCTCAGCAGATATTCATGCATCATGGTAGCTCTATGTCTAAGAATTATAAGTGGCAGCAAAAGGATTGTTCCTCTGGAACAACCAGTCGACAATTCTATATTTGTGCCCAGGCAGCAACAGAAAGTGGATAGAAGAGATGAGGGTGCAAACTATCCTATTTGAATTCAATCAAGATAAAAGATATTTTAGAGCTAGATGACTAGACAGAGATTAGGAAGGGCATAGGAGGTTCAGTTTCAAGGAAAACACTTAACATGGGGTAAACTGACACTTATTGAAAAAAAATATGTCAGCAGGATTCTGGTATATAATTTCAGGAGAGTTGGTTCAGGAATCTGTGATTAGAAGTGAATCAAAACTAGAGGTGTCTGGAAAGGCTAGACAAATGCGCCTGTTCTGTTAAGAAAGCGTAGCATTGTCACAGACCTTAAGCCATCTTAATAGTCATCAAAATAAAAGGGTTAATATGGTGGCAAAGAAGAAATGAGATTAGATGTAGAGCCCAGAATTTAAGATTTTTATCAAAAAACATTTAAACACTAATGGAAAGACACAAGTGAAGGTCAGAAGGCAACAAGGGAGCCAGGCTGAATGAAGAACCATGAGGAGAGGAAGTGAAATTTAATGGGCAAGCTGTTAGCAGGATAGTCTTCAGCAGCACGCAGAGGTTTTATCCAGCAAGGAGAGAGATAAATGATATGAGGACGTATGTATGATAGCTTTTGTTGATCGGAAGCTTATGTAAATTCTAAGACTTAAGCATAGCAATAATAAGTACAACCACAGTTCAACAACATTCAACTATGGGACAAAACAACAAATAATAACTGACAATCATAGATATAAGATGATGATGAGAATGGCAATAGAATATAGAAAATGTAATCATGGCAATCTCATAAGATAACTAATTAGATTATGTCAATGGTAGTGGATGACTGCTACAAAGTCAGCATCATGCTTTCATTAAAATATTAGCGGAATAGTGTTATGGATATAGTGGGCACACTCAGTCCCAAACCCCCGCGTTATCCCAACACGCTTAAGTTAACAAGATCCCTATCTTGGTCCTTAGAGTTCACATCCATGGTAAAGGGGAACCAGCAGCATCCTGCTGGAGTGTCAAGGTGACTTGGAGAAGGTGCTTGCCTCCACAGCAGTTGACTTTCAGCCACTGATACCTGCAGTGCTGGTCCTCCTTACATCAAAAGTTTAGTAGTCTTTTGAGTTGCCTTTTATCCCCTCAGAATACTGGTCGTGTTATTCTGTTCTTTACTTCCCCAGTTTTGCAGACTGTTACTTTTGTTGAGTTTGTTTCTCAGTCTGGAGATAACTGATTGCTGCGTCCTTGGTCATCACATCCTCATCCTGAGAATGATCCTCTGGGGAATCAGCACCTCAAAACTAATCAGGAATGACCATTCCCATGGTCTAAAACTTCAGTTTAATGAGCATTTCAGTTAATCCATATCTATGCAATACCAAATACATTCGTATTAGCAAATGCCACACCAAGGCATTTGACTTCAGTTGTTACCTTTCCCCAGTATGGTGGCGAGCCACATGCTAAGGTGCCTCAGATCAGCAATTCCCTTCTCACAACAGCAGTATATATTAAGGTCTATTGTCCCCTCCAGGCTCAGCAACTCCCTTCCCTTGATATAGACTTCAAGTCCTTTTGGCATTCTTTTTGCACTTACACATGCGAAGTAGAGATTGGGCAGTAGAAACAAGGGAAATATTAGTGTGGAGTCTAGAAAAAAGAAAAATACTGATTTGTTTATGAGAATGGATCTTTGATGAGAAAATCTCCTAGTCATATTGCAGAATTCACAAGTGCCATGTGAAATTAGTCTTCAGGCCACAACTCAATTACACTTTACAAAAAAGATCAAAACTTCCTGCAACTGTAAAAAAAATCCTGTTGCTCATATGACAGAAGGCTGTGAGCTGAAAATATTTAGCATTGATAGAGAGTTTGTAACAAGATTATTAAAACTGTCTTTCAAACAATAGTCTGCAAAAAAAATGTTATAAAAATATTTCTTATAAATACATTTTGTTAAACTAATGAATTTTGGGTAGCTTTTTCCAGATACAGCTGGTGACTCTTTAAAAATAAAAATGAAAAAATATTCATGAATTGTCTGGCCAAACTACTTCCCCGTAATCCTTTAACAGTTTTACAGATTTTCAGCATCTCATTTTGGGTTTTGTTTTCTTCTTCATTTGTATTTTCTTAGTCATAACTCTGTGTATTCTCCATTGCTGTAAAGCGTACTTTAAGTGGTAACTCATACACTTATGTTTTGTTATTCTGTAAACACATGATCTATTTTTCTCATGTGCTTATTTATCAGGGAAATGTCTTGTTTTATACTGAATACAGAATTTCTAATTCTGGTCAGAAATCAGGACTTCTAATCCTTCTGACTAGAATTCATACTGACTCTGAGAGAACTGTAAATAGCTGTGAAGCAATTAATAATGTCTCTCATGTTGGAGTAATGAATATAGCACAAGAGGCATTTTGGGGTTCGATGATTAGTGTAAGTTGACTCAAAAAGAACCTGAATTCTCTGCCTCGGGGAAAAAGAAGCCCCTCAACATATGTGAAGACTGAATTCAGAATTCGGATAGGCTGAAGAGAAGTTTATACCCTAGTGCCTGGGACATGCCGCCAAGGAAAACCAGACAGTAATAACTGGAACACTTAGAAACATGTTTACAAGAAATGACTGCATGCATCAAGAGATTATTCAGTTCTTTGATTTTAAGTCCAGTGGTGGAACTAAATCAAAATGCTTGCACTGTGTCCCTGCTGAAAATGAACAGATGGCCCGATTCTCTTGTGCGATGAGGAATTTTTTTTTTTTTGCACATATACTTCAACAGCAAACCTCCATCCCCTTATTCCCCTGAAAAAAAAATATTCTGGGGGACAAAAAGAAAACCAAAAGACTGTAAAACATGAATGTCAGTGAAAGTCTATACAATCTTAATGAGTCTGCTTCTTAGCTGATGCATTGTTTGTCTATAAATCACCAATGTTTATTATAAGATCAGCATAGTACACATAGATCATATTTATTGTGAATAATGACTGGAAAATAAATATGCATTTGAAGTAATATCATATTCTCAGGCACACAGAGTGCCACCTTATTGTTGCCCATCATTACAAAACGTAATTAAACATGCCATACGTGTAATAACATGCCATAGCTGTGCAATATGTGTTACACTCCATAGCAGCATCAAAGTCAGATATCATTTCTCCCTGTGTTTTTGGTTTCTACCTCGTCCTTGTTTACATTTCTTTCCTCTCTTTTCAACTCCTTTCAATATCCTATTATTATCATATACGGGGAACTTAATTTTCTCCAACTTTCCTCATTACTTTTCCCAGTTCTTCTGCTCCTTCATCTTTCTCTCACTGTTTCTAAGACATTTGTATGAGGGTTTCTTGATTTTCTACATGTCTTTTATAGCTATTTTACTCTCTTGTATCAAAAAGATAACTTGGTGATATTCCTCAGATGTTTTTGCTCAAAATCAAACATTTTTGCAGATCTAGTGAGAACTAGAATGTTAAATATATTGAAGAGCCTGTGATGAAGTTAACGTCTGATCCACACAAGAACCAGCTCATCAAAGTAGGAAGTGCCGGGAAAGTATGGACTGAGGTATCTTCCACCAAGTTAGCATCCGAAACATAGAGGTTATAAAATCATCCTTCCTGCTTTGCATAAAGAACTTCTGAGTGAATTTTCTGACTACTGACTTACTGATTAGAAAGAGGAAATATCTACAGATTATATTTTAAAAGAAAAGTCTGACCTGGAAGTGTCTTGGGAAAAGTTCACTAATGATAAGATTTCCACTGTATTTCACTCCAAAGACATCATACTTGATTTTTTGGTTAATGGAGTTGACATGCAACTAAGGAGACATACTAGTAGGCTAAGCTGTAAGTAACCTTCCCTCCTTTTGGAATTTTGTTAGCATTATATTAATGACTTGATCTTCTTGTACTCTGTTTTATGCCTAGGATATTATAGGTGTATTATTAATTCATAGTTTCATAGACTTTTATGCCAGAAAAGGATATTGAATCATCTAATGTGATGCACTGTGCACTCCAGGCCCAATACTGTTCATTTAACTAAGGCATATCTTCCTCAAAGACATTCAAACCGTACTCCAGCTTTTCAAAAGATGAAGATTTCTGTATATCTTTAATTTCAAAGAAAAAACATGTTCTTCATAACTGGAATCTTAGTTTTTGACTTCGACACAGAATGTGTTGTATATTATATCCATGCAGTCCGCCTCCTCCTAAAAAAACAATACCCAAACCAGCAGTTTAGGATACTCAGTTGACTAGGGTGGCTACTCTAGCGGATCATAGATAATTCAGTCTATTTGTGGTATTCCTTAAGAAGAGCATATGATTCCTTAAGAAGCAGCCAAACAATAACTTACATGGCATGGCATCTCTGTGTCATGAATTGTTCTCTGTTGTTTCCCATTTTCAGATATTTCAGTTTCCAATCTCAATCCAGAATTAATATCCATGAAAAAATCCTCATTATTTCCATTCATTTATAGGAATACGATAGTGTACATTTAAATAATGCATGTACACTCAAACAGCTTTAAGTGTCTCAGAAACCATCAGAACCTTGCCAGACCAGGTGCCAATAATGAACCCCAGCACACTTTGTTTGTCCATCTTACTGGTCATACCATAAAAGATCAAAAGGTGGGATAACAACCAGCTGTACTAATTGCATTGCTTCTGTACTGGTTCTCTTCCTTCTGAGTCATTACAATAACCATGCCCTCAGCAGATGTATCACACAGATTGAGTGGACGGGTCAGCTTGTAAAACAAAACTAAAAGTCAAACAGTTGTTCTGGTCAGGTGGAGAAAGCAAATTTCCTGTATTTATCATGCCCACCTTAGGGAAAAGCTCTGGAAATAAACAAACAAGCGTCAGAGTCTAAGTGATTATCCATACCTTCCTAAAAAGTGCAAGGATCTAAGCTGGTAAAAAGCCAGCATTCTTTATTATTGTCCTACTTTTCAACAATTTTAATATACTTTTCTATGTCCCGATTTCCAGAGTGCTAAACCACACCAGCATTCCAGTAAAGAGTAGAAGCTAGAAACAATAATCTGTCTTCAGCTGCACAAAGTTGCTTAGTTGTCCCCTTTTAATTTCAGCAGAAGAATGGTGAAAAGACAGAGACAAATGATTCAGCAATTACAGAAAGGAGACAGAAATTACTCCCTCTCAGCTTTCAGTCATTTCCTGTTTACTTAAACACTTATTTTACCCAAATCAGAGAAGTCCAGAACTGTCAAATTAATGGAATCATATTGAGAAAGATGCAAAGAGGTTCCTCAGGCAACAGAATTCTATGTCTCAAACTGCTGGGCTTAGCTGACAGCGTCAGCTAACTGGAGGCTGAGATCTGGATCAAGAAAAGTACTTAGGCACTGAGTATTGTATTGCCTCATCAGTAATGCTCTGGTTCATCTCACCTAACCCCAGATATTCACAGAAGAGATATCTGCATGACCTAAACAGACTCCTTTATGGGCAGTGGAGTAAAACAAGTACTTACAGGATGCAATTTATGTCATCCTAATGTATGCTAAAAATTGGACAGAGGAATTGTGCTATAGAAGTGTCAAGTCACTTTTCAGTGACTCACTATAGCTAGTGACCAAATGAAAAGCTGGAATTAGATCATATTTAGAAATCTACACTGTTGGTGTGAAGAACATTTAAAAAATGCACCTTAGTAACTATAAATTGGACACATGTTTTTCCTTATACAATGCACAGACACATAAATTACACGAAACAGCATCAACAGATTCAACATTTGAAACTTTCTAAATTAGCCTTTAGGAAATACTTACAGTAGTGTAGCAATGAACCTAGTCTTTCCTTGAAGATTACAAAATATCCGTATTTCTCTTTGGGTAATTTTACTTTGATTATAAATTGTTATTTGGCATTTTACCTAAATGCATTTTGGATGTTTGTGGTTTTTCTTTTTGAAAAACTGGTAGTTTTGCAAAGGTCCGCTGGATCTTTTGGTATGGAAGCTACGTTATTGCAGCAAATTGTTTGTGGACTGAGATATAAAAATATTTATATAAATATATGCATATTAATTTGTGTACAATAAGGGAGGGAAATGTAGGAGCCTTTCACATGGCATTCGAGCCTATTTCTCTATGAAATATAGCAAAAACTATAGCTGAGGTTTCTTTCAAGATTATGAGTCATATTTGAAGTTTCCTGTTCCACAAATGGATTCCCATTTACACCTTATCAGCTGACTGCAACTTACTTACAAAGTTGAAATTCATTCTCTTTTCCTTTCAGGCTGCACAATTACACAGATATTTCTCTAGGATAATAAAACAAAGATACTATTGTAGCTTTTAATGAAAGAAGCTATCAATCTGTACTACAATTAGTGAACCAGAATTAGTATTTTTCTCAGACCTACATTTCATTAGGAATTTGCCACTGAGGACAGAAATACCTGCACTGAGAAGACACAAGGAGTAAAATACAGATAAAAAATATGTAATAGAAACCTGCTTGTAATGAAAATAAATCTTGAAAAATTGTCCAATCTCACTGTCTAAAAAATAACATTGTGTAAGGAGGTATGGAGTTGAACTAAACGTTGTATCTCAATTTTAATTTTTCTTCTTTTTAATCTCTTTGTATAGGCAATAATTTTTATGTTTAATTTCCTTTCTAAACCATGTGGAATTGAGATCTGATTCAAAATTCTGTTCATAGGAAAAAAAACCCACAATCATAGAGAATCATAGAATCATTTAAGTTGGAAAAGACCTTTAAGATCATCAAATCCAACCGCTACCCTAACACTGCCAAGTCCACCACTAAACCACGTCCCTAAGTTATACATCTATGCATATTTTAAATACCTCCAGGGATGGTGACTCAACCATGTCCCAGGGCAGCCTGTTCAGTGCTTGACAACCCTATCGGTGAAGAAATTTTTCCTAATATCCAACCTAAACCTCCACTGGCACTTGGGAAAAAGAGACCAATACCCACCTTGTTACAACTTCCTTTCAGGCAGTTGTGGAGTGACAAGGTCTCCTCTGAGCCTCCTTTTCTTCAGACTAAACAACCCAAGTGCCCACCGTTGCTCTTCATAGAACTTGTTCTCTAGACCCTTCACCAGCTTCATTGCCCTTCAACGGACATGCCCCAGAACCTCAATGTCTTTCTTGTTGTGAGAGGCCCAAAACTGAACTCAATATTCAAGGTGCAGCCTCACCAGTGCTGAGTACAGGGGGACGATCACTTCCTTAGTCCTGCTGGCCGCACTATTTCTGACACAAGGCAGGATGCTTTTGGCCTTCTTGGCCGCCTGGGCACACTGCTGGCTCATATTCAGCTGGCTTTCAGGAAACACCCCCAGGTCCTTTTCTGCCAGGCAAGCCGTCAGTGTCCAGAAAGCCAACCGTATCGTGGGCTGCATCAAAAGAAGTGTGGCCAGCAGGTTAAGGGAGATGATGCTGCTCCTCTGTTCCACTCAGAGGAGACAGCACCTGTAGTCCAGCTCTGGACCCCTCAGCAGAGGAAAGACAGGGACCTGTAGGAGTGGGTCTAGAGGGATGGAACACCTCTCCTATGAGAAAAGGCTGAGCGAGTTGGGGTTGCTCAGCCTGGAGAGGAGAAGGCTCCGGAGACACATTATTGTGGCCTTTCAGTATTTAAAGGGGGCTCCTAAGAAAGACGGGGACAAACTTTTTAGCAGGGCCTGTTGTGACAGGACAAGGGGTAATGATTTTAAACTAAAAGAGGGTAGATTTCAGCCAGATCTAAGGAAGAAATTTTTTACAATGAGGTGGTGAAACCCTGAAACACTTCGCCCAGGGTGGTGGTAGATGAGCCATCCCTGGAAACATTCATGGTCGTGTGGGAGGGGGCTCTAAGTAACCTGATCTAGTTGAAGATGTCCCTGCTCATTGCATGGGAGGTTGGACTAAATGACCTTTAAAGGTACCTTCCATCCCAAACTATTCGATGATTGTATGAATATAACATATTCAAAAGTTTTCCCTGGAGAAGAGAAGGCCCCGGGGAGACTTCCACTATTTCCAGTACTTAAAGGGGGCCTACAGGAAAGATGGGGAGGGTCTTTTTTCAGGGAATGTAGCAACAGGATGAGAGGTAACAGTTTTAAACTGAAAGAAGGTAGATTTATGTTAGAGATTAGGAAGAAATTCTTTACTGTGAGGGTGATGAGGCACTGGCCCAGGTTGCCCAGAGAAATTGTGGTGCCCCATCCCTGGAGGTGTTCAAGGTCGGGTTGGATGGGACTTTGAGCGGCCTGGTCTAGTGGGAGGTGTCCCTGCCAATGGCAGGGGGGTTGGAACTAGATGATCTTTAAGGTCGCTTCCAACCCAAACCATTCTATGATTTTATGATTCTATTAAACATCTCTTTTACCCAATATTTTTTACAAGATACTGTAGCATCCTTATTTATACCAGTAAAGAATCTAAGGAATATATGTGTCCCAAATGATACTGTTGGTTGATGATGAGATCAGGAGTAAAATCCATCATCATGTCCCAGTAGAAATATCTTCTCCACCTACCTAAAAATATCCCTTCCCTACCTCAGCTGTTCACAGGCAACAACTACTGGCCATGTTGTGTGCTTCATTGCTGATGGTCACAGAAGTGTTAGACACAGAAAGAACCACAGGAAGGCAGCAGATGGTATTGTCTAGGGATGGAGTTGTAATTTGTGCTCTTTCATTTACTGCCATACATACCTTGAATAATAGGAAATATAATGAAAGAGCAGTGATTCCATTGATGGCTTTTGGCATCATTTTAAGCTTGTGAGTAGAGTTTTTTTAATTAATTGTCCTCTCAGCAAGGATCCAAAAGAAAAATCTAAGGTTCCAGCTGTATTTTTCAACTAAATATTTTCATAAATACTAAATTAAAAAATACATACTATTGTATCATTCATGCTAAAAAATGAGAGACTTCAGAACTCTTAGTGTTAGATTGTCTACACATTTTATTTATTTATTTACATTGAGGAGTTTTCTTATCTTAAACTCTTTATGCCTCAGGCGTTCACCTAGAGTCCTGATGTTGTGAGCCTTCAGGCTTACCTACAGTTACTGTGATGATGGTTTTTAAATGTCCATATGGTAGTTTAAGGTTTTCTGCTGACTCATAGTCACAGCTGATAAACGCTAATGTACACTGTCACCTCAGCTATTCAGACTCATCTGTCATCTCTGGTCTCTTGGCTTGTCCTATACCTCAAGATGCCTGTTGCCATTCTGTCTGCAGGAGTGACTGCAGCAAAGGAGGACGTTTGTGAACACTTACGCTTATGTGACTTTTCAATGACAAACAAGTCTCTAGAGAGAATTATTATATTTTCTCAGCCTTAGTTACATGTCTAGTGCCTTATCAGAACCATCAAGCCCAAAGAGAAATATTGCTTTGCTTATTAGTATTCTTAGATGATCATAGATGATCTTCTTAGATGACACTTCTGCTTAGTAAAGGAAGTACTTTTGCAGCATCTTGAAAATTCACTGCTGGTTTGTGAGACATTCAGTCTGCAAAAGGAAATAACATTGTGATTTAAGTGACCATCAAGAACAACAGTGACTGAATATTTAAAACTTAAAGCAAGGTGTTCATAATCAGTTTGTGGTTTGAACTATATTAAACTGCTCACACAAACAATTTTTTGATTCACTTCATATAAGCAACTCATTGGTAAGCATTGAACTCTGTTGTGAATAATTTGCAAATAATAAAAAACCCCAAGCATTTAAAATAAATTATTCCTATCTGTCCAAATCTCTTAGTTGCAGCCTCTTTCTTGTGTTATCCAAGAGAAGCCAAAAACTGTCTGCTTCCTCTCTAAACAGACTGCAGTGAAGTACTGGGTAATCTGGCAGGCCACAAAACAATTTCAAGGCAAATGGTAAAAACAATGTTTTTTCATGGATGCTTTTAATATGGACACAAAATATTTTCATCTCACAGAAATCAGTCTACCTTCCTTCTCTCCTTTGCAGATGTTCAATATCAGTTTTAAATTCATAGCATGTGGTTAAGTCTTAGGTTATGAACAGAAAACTGTAGATGCACAAAAAAATAAAGAACAATTTCTACCACCACCTTCAAACCAAACCACTGTATTTAGCACTTTTACTCAAAATGGTATACTTCTAGTACACCACAGGACTAACCCCAGCAGAAAAGTCATATTCAAACACTGATGAACTTGAAGCCAACAGAAAATTAATGGAAATATTCTGACTAATATCAGAGACACCATTGTTCCACCCTGAAGAAATTAAAATGCACTCACCAGGGGTAATGATGAGTATTTACATATTGGGCACCTTATTTATCATCAGATTTGATTTCTATCTGTTTCAATCTCTCCTCTTCTTGTTGACTCCTGAACTTTTTCTGCTTTTGATCTTTTCATTCCTGTGTATTTAAATTATATTTGATTTTTCATCTACTTTGATCTTTGCATTAATACCTCAGTTTCTTGAGACTTCTGATAGGTATATTATCATATGACTTATTCTATTTCAAATACCTTGCATTTTTGCCTTGGACAAAAGTTGAGAGTTCAGTTTGTATAATATAAATTTGAAGTAAAACGTGTTCAAAATATCCATGAATTTAGGGCTTCAGAAAATTCTGCTCTTTCACCTACTTTTTTTCTTTTTTTTTCCAGAGAGCTACGTGTGATTATTTACACTTATAGGCAGGAAGCAAGATTTTATGCTTTGCTGCTCAGGTAGAAAATGCTGAAATGAGGAAGACATGTATGATTTCTTGCAGAAAAGTCAATTGCTTTTCCTAGTGTGTTCTGAGTTAATTTTATGGCCTCAGTTTCAATTTCTCCTCCCAAATTCACATACATTTATTTCTTAGAAATGACCTAAGCCTGCAAAGTTTGGATTCAACCCTTTGTCCTGCAGACCTCCATCCATTTCTGATATATCTGACATAACTCACTCTTTGGATGGGGAAAATGACATGGTGATCTGTAGCTTTTTTTTTTCCTATCTGAAATTCTTCTCTACATCAAAGATGTGTTTTTTAGATTAAAATCATTAATGAGATGCTTAGTTTCTGTGTTGACTGGAACAATTAACTTCTTAGATTGACACTTTTTTCATTAAAAAAGATATATAAAATATTTTTGCAGGTTAGAGGTTATAACGATTAATGTTGACTAGAAACAGACATAGGTATTTCAAAAAAACCTAATAATACAATTCAGTTTGCAGCACCATTTCTAATACAAAGCCTGATGGATTTCTACAGGCTACAAAACCAATGTTAATATAAATCCGCGTGTGACTAAAAGGGAATTAAAATTAACTTCTTTCTAATCAAATACATAACATTATTTTAAAAGAGATTGTACAAAATATCTTCTAGCATTTTTTTTGTTTCTAATTTAAAGATCACAGTCTTCAATGGGTCATTAGTACTAGTATACTGTAGTTCAAGTATTATCAATAGAGAGGCATGAGGGAAATGGAGGAGGAAAGTATTCTCAAACCAAGGAGAGATATTTGGAAACGTATTAGAAATATTGCACCACTCTAACAATTTCTGCATGACCAGCAAAAAGCCTTTACTCAAAGAAATTAGAGTAGTTTTTCTCACTATAATTTTTTAACCAGGCTGATTGTTTAGAACATTTGGTAAAGTGTAATATTTTTCCATTAGATGTTATAATATTTTGTGAATTAATCTTTTGATTTTTTTTCTTTCTTTACAAACACTCTTTCCCATTTTAGAATTTCTTGACATGAAAATAAAGCATTAAACACTTTCAAACTTCTCCAGGGAAAACTTTGCTCTATTTGAGCGTAGTCTTGTCATCCATCAATCACTCAATCAACCTTTATTTTATGTACAGTAACACATTGGAGAATGAATCTGAAAGTGCCATGCATAATAGCTGTTAGTTAACAAGAGAAAGCTAATCTCAGCTGATGAATTTTCACCTTTGTTTTATGTCTACTTAAAGAGTTTCTAATAACCTCAGGGACTAAGTTTTATTGCTGCAGGGCATATGCTTGAAGTCTTAGCCTCTGTGTTTCATGCAGCTGAGTCCATGATCACTATGGAATAAAATGAACTGGGTTTAAAATAAAATAATAGCATCAACGGCTGAATTTTTATGCTATGTAGCAGAACAGTGCCTAATTACATTTTTGTGACTTAAGGACTTACTATGGCCACTGGCTAGACGAACTGTTATAAATAGATCAAAGCTACGTTACTGAACCAGTATCCACACAGCAAAAATTAATCATAAATACATTCTCTGCAGCTAACACACAGACGAGGAATACACCTGAGGGAGGTCACAATGTTCTTATGCAGAACTGAAATTGTCCCACTAGTTAGATAATTGCTACATGGCAAACCCTGCTCCTGACTCCACAAAACATCAAGAGACACCTGAGGAAGCTCCCTCTGGGACTTTTCATCTGTACTTTTCCATTAAAAAAAAACGTTTTATCTCAAAGTGAATGGTGGTAGTAAGTATGCCCTATACATACAACATTGTTAGTAGTAACAGTAATTTGTAAAGTCCAATACTTATTTTTTCCATCTTTTTGCAGCCTAATACAGAATTTCAGGCTCTCTACATCAAGAGTTTGACATTTTTTCTGAGTAATGTATAGACAGAAGAACAGAAGCCACTGGATACAAAATGGCAAATGCATCTGGAAATTTTGACGGGTATCTGAGAGCTTCAAAATTCCTCCTGAAGTGTATGCATTCTCTTCTTTGTTAGAATAAGCAGCAGCAAACTAAACAAAATTACTGTAATGTAAACAGACTATCTGTTGACTCTGCTACTGACTGAGCTTCTTTTCAGAATAAACAAGCATATAGTCAATTAGATACTTTTGAGTAAATTCTAGTAAAGGCCTCATTTTCTGAACTACATGTGTTGACATCTGTATCAATAATGTCATTATTAATAATTAGGATGAACAGCAGTCATTTTCACAACTCGGACGAAAATTCTGCAGAATTTTTCTGAGAAATTAGTTTTGATTTTAATCTAATACATTTTTGTAGAAAAATCTAGACCTCAGTGTTTTGTATTTAGGCGGACCAGATTTATTTCTGGTACATTCTCTCCAGGGAATGCCCATATTTCCTCTGTAGGCCTAGTGAAAAATTAGAAGAAGGAAGATAACATGATACTGTCCTTAAAATTTATGTGTTCTTTTTTGTTTATCTGTTTGTTTGTTTGTTGGGTTTGGTTTTTTTTTTTGGTGGAAATCTCTAATTTAAACAGTATAGTTATCACGGAACCATAGAATCATAAAATCGTTGGAAGAGACCTTTAACATCATCAAGTCCAACCATCAACAAAGTGCTGCTAAATTACCGCTAAACCATGTCCCTAAGCACCACATCTACACGTCTTTTAAATACCTCCAGGGATGGTGACTCCACCGCTTCCTGGGCAGCCTGTTCCAATGCTTGATAACCCTTTTAGTGAAGAAATTTTTCCTAATGTCCAATATAAACCCCCCCAGCACAACTTGAGGACATTTCCTCTCATCCTATTGTTACTCAGGAGAAGAGACAGACCCCCACCTCGCTACAGCCTCCTTTCAGGTAGCTGTAGAGAGTGACAATGTCTTCCCTCAGCCTCCTTTTCTCCAGACTAAAGAACCCCAGTTTCCTCAGCTGCTCCTCATAAGACTTGTGCTCTAGACCCCTCATCAGCTTTGTTCCCTTCTCTGAACACCCTCCAGCACTTCAATGTCCCTCCTGTAGTGAGGGGCACAAAACTGAACACAGTATTAAAGTTGTGGCCTCACCAATGACGAGTACAGAGGTACAATCACTTCCCCAGTCCTGCTGGCCACACTATTTTTGATACAAACCAGGATGCTTTTGGCCATCTTGGACACCTGGGCACCCTCTGGCTCATATTCAGCTGGCTTTCGGAAACATTCCCAGGTCCTTTTCCATCAGGCAGCTTTCCAGCCACTCTTCCCCAAGCCTTTAGGGCTGCATGGGGTTGTTGAACCTCATACCATTGGCCTTGGCCCATCGATCCAGACTGTCCAGATCCCTGTGTAGAGCCTTCCTACCCTCAAGCAGATCAACAAGCCCACACAACTTGGTGTCATCTGCAAACTTACTGAGGGTGCGCTCGATCCCCTCATCCAGATTGTTGATATAGATATCAAACAGAACTGGTCCCAATACTGAGCCCTGGGGAACACCACTTGTGACCAGCCACCACCTGGATTGAACTCCATTCACCACCATTCTTTGGGCCCAGCCATCCAGCCATATTTTTACCCAGCGAAGAGTACGTCTGCCCAGGCTGTGAGCTGCCAGTTTCTCCAGAAGAATGCTGTGGGAAACAGTGTCAAAAGCTTTACTAAAGTCTAGGTAGAGAATACCCACAGCCTTTCCCTAGAGGGAGATCAAGTTATGTCATAGAAGGAGATCAAGTTAGTAAAGCAGGATCTGCCTTTCATAAACCCATGCCAACTGGGCCTGATCACCTGGTTGTCCTGTACATGCTCTGTGATGGAGTTCAAGATGATCTGCTCCTGAACCTTCGCTGGCACCGAGGTCAGACTGACAGGCCTGTAATTCCGCAGATCCTCCTTGCAGAGTAAACCTTGAGAATGTTTCCTCAAACATTTCAAGTAACAGAATAAAACTTCAAAAAATTTGGAGTGTTCAGAGGCAAACGTAATGGCAACACACAAAGAAGGTTTCCATCTCAAAAGAGAACTACAGAATATAGATAAAACCATACGGGCAATTTGACCTTCAAACTTTAAATGGCTGGTAAGTTTTGTGAGACTGAAACTGCTTCACCAAATTGGGGAACCTGAAATCATGACTGAAAGATGAGAACAATTCTAGTAATTCTACTCAGGGCAGCAATCTGGAGGAATGGACCTATCCATGGGAACTCAGCACATTTTGGAGGATACTTTTGTCTCCATATTTGCACATTTTTGCCCCCAAGACAAAAGATTAGTATGTGTTTACTGCGACAATTTACTGAGAGTTTGAATAAACATCACTAGGAACTACGTTTGTTTAAAGGTTGTAGTATTTCATAGCACATATTCAGTCCTCAGAAAGAATCACTATGCCAATCCAAATCAATCTCTATTTTTTTAAAGTGATAATGCTTACTAGCACATGTCAATTAATAAGCTGAGCGCTTATAATAATTGGCACTTAACACTGTATTATGAATCAGGTTGTTCACTGTTAATGGAACATAATGGATCTTAATTCTGCACTTTAATATTACCTGCCAAAGCATGACACTCTCACCTTCCTTTCTGTGTTTGCAACCAATTACATAATATTTGACAATGGTAAGTAGAAAAATGATAATACTTCACATGTTGTTTCATTAGCTTTAGAAATGCAGTGTCTATGGACGATTTTTAGACCTTTACAAAAGGCCTATAAACTTCACATAAATTATCAACATATGATTGTCCATTTTTCCTAGGTGAATGTTTATTTTCATTATGAATTTTTACTCAGGGTAATAAAAATATTCCACACATACTGATTATTAAATACATTGAGTGTTGCCAATAGGTAAGTGATATTTACACAGGCATTCTTGTCACTTCTGATACCAAAGTGACAATAAATTTGGTTTTGTGTCTGCTGCTGTTAAAACTCCTGAACTCTACTCAGGTGTAAATAAACAATAGACACAAATCTTGAAAGCACTGGGTTTGAGGCTAACTGATCTCTGCTAATAATAACTATTTCTTGTGTGACAGTTCTAGAGGTTGGTCAAACAAACCTACCCATAGGAACCACTGTACATGATCCCTAAGGAAGAACACATAATAAAGTAAGTGCCCAGCAAATAACTATAACAACCAGCTGAGGCTTTGTGCCTGTCATTTTCTGCTGGGGATTAACTTAGGTCAGTTTATATCAGGGAAAAAAAAAAGATAGAAAGAAAAAGAAAGAATATTTGCACTTTTTATAGCATAGACATGCACTGTATTTGTTTAACTGTACAGAGCAATAGCAATGTTTATTTTCAAGCCAATACTAATTAAAGTTTGAATCAATCTCTCTGACATTGCTAGCAGTAAACTTTAAAATATGTTTGCTTGTTTAGCTTGACAACAGTGAAATAATTGGCTTCTTAGGCTTTTTTTTAATTCCTGCTGCACTGAAGTGCTAATATATTAAATAAAAAAAAAAAGTCTCACTGCCATTCACTACTAATCTAGTTATGGAAAGTGTAATCTTCCTGTATGACAACATCTAGCAGGTAAAGAGAAATCAATTTTTGCAGATAGCTTATATGAATTATAAATCAAGAAAAAAATGTCAAGATACTGGAGTAAGACTATATATTGCTTTCACAAAACCAGTGCAATGATAAATTCCTCCCCCCAAAATAATTATTTACATTAATTTAATTTGAAGTTAAAACAAATACTGAAAAGCAGGTTTTACTATAGCCCAAGAGGGAAGGAAAACATGTGAAGTTTATGTGTTGAATCTTAACCTCACAAGAAATAAAAGTGTCCATACAGCTCACCAGGGCCAGTAAGTTTATCCTCAGTTTCTTCAACAAACAGGGCTGAACAGACATTTCTGAAGATGTCTATTTTATTATTGAATAGCACAGACCAGATATATGGGATATACTATTACTTCCATCAGTTGCGATTCTGTTGATTCTGTGCTTCCTTTGAAGCTTTTTTGGTGCACAAACAAAACATTTAACAGAGAACAGATGTAATACATTGAGTAAATTTCAGTTTATTTTTAATATTAGGAATTTCTATTGAAAAAATAAGTACTTTTCTTCTTACCAAACTTTTTAATAGCTGCATTACCAGAGTTCCTAGTATATTGCACTTCAGAAGGTGTACTAGTAGCAGAGCACCTGTAATTAACAAACCTTATCTATTCCTAGATTTCTAGGAACAACAAAAGAATCACCAAATATGAGTCTTGCGTAGATCCTGGAAAATATATTTATGTTGTGTAAACTGCAGGAGGCATCCCTTCATAATGGCAAATTGAGAAAATAATTTAAAGAATTAGAAATATATTGTTACAAGTAACTTCATCTATTGAGAACCTGGTGTCAACAAATGGGTAAAACACCATCAGAAAATGGAACACTCCTGACTTTTATCCTTTATGTTGAAAATTAAACCCTGGGTAACAGTGAGATGTAGATTCCTAGACATATATGTTAATGTTCACATGGTACATACTTAACACCCATACAGAACGGATAAATGGAAATAGGAAGACTAGAGAAACACTGTCTCATCCTCTTGGCATGTTGAGTTTTTGTTTGATTTTGTAATTATTATTTATTTAAAAAAAACAAGTAGATAATTCTTTCCTTTTAGCCATTCTGGGGTTGTCTAAATTCGGAACTATAGGCAATGGCATTTGTAAGTCACCCATCCCACAAGGTCCTAAGCATTAGAAATGATGTAAGTGTATATCCTGGTTAACATGGTTGTCCATCACATCTCATACTCCTGAAGTATGATGCAAAGGTTGATTTCCTTGTGCATTATGAAATGTGCTTAGCATTCTGTTTCTTAAAATCAGTGTGCTTAATGGAATTATCATGGTTTGATTCCTCTTCATGGTTCCTCTTAGAAAAAAGGAAAGCAACCTCTGAGCTTAGCAGAAAGTCATATTCATCTTTTACAATAAATACTGATTTTATTGAAGTCACTGGAAGAACTCCAATTTAGACTTCAGAATTGCTCATAAGAATAAATATGTCTAATTACAGGATACAAAATCCCATTGTAAAAATACCTAGGATTTAAATTAATTCTTTTTATTCCATGCATGGTGTTATATCCACCCATATGTTTCGTCTTTAGTTTATCCTTTGCTGAATATAAGAACACGAAGCAAAGTGCTGTGTTGTGAAAAGTTCAGCAATCTGAATCAGTCAATTTACTTATTACCAACCTTTCCATTATAGTTAAAACACTGTCAATATATTAGAAATTATACTTTTTTCCTCAAGACAAAGCCTTGCTAAACAAATGAACTGGGCAGTGATAGTTATAAGCATAAAGTTTCCCCAGAAATTTTAGATACATAAACACTTACTAATTTCAAAAAAGGCCTGAAGCTGCTCATTCTCAGACAGCTGCCAAAATTTTTTAGTGTTCTTTAGCTTTGGTTTTGTCATCCATTCACCAAATATCCCTTATTTTTTCTTTGATTTCTGCTTGTAGAGCCATGTCAGCATCTCGTTTTCTTGTATGTTCAAAATAATGAATGAGTTAAGATTTTTTTATGCTCATTTAAGCACCACAAATCTCATATTTCCAAAATTATTTTGAAATGGAACAAATTTCAGACTCCTACCTAGTGACTGAAAATGGAGTTATATATCCCTAAGTTATTGTGATGCATTTGAAAACAGTAATTAGTATCTGTCCCTTCCTAGATTGACTGTGAAGGTGAGAACAGCAATAGGAGGTCTGCCTAGGGAGCATTACAATTAGTAAATCTTCTCACCGTAATAGCATGATAGATTAAAAAGCATCAGACACAAAAAAATGCCTTCCCTAGATACTTTAAAAAAATTAATACAAAGCCTAAGGGAACAGAAATGCCATCTTGTCCAAGCATGGGGCACTATGAGAAGGATTAGAAAATTAACCCAATTTTCCTAAAATATAATTGGCATTTAAAAGAACTATCTCACTGAAGTGTATCAGAGAAACATGATACACTGACAAGTATTCAGCTGCGAACAACTTAAATTTCTACTTGTCTTGGATTTAAAAAAAAAAGTCAAAAAAGTAAAAACCTCTCAGACCAAATTGTGTACACGGAGATACAGAGGGATGTGTGTCAGAATCTAGAGAAAATAAAATAACCAAGAAACAAAGTCCACTGTTTCTATGCCATGTGTATTCGTAAAAGTCTACAGTTTTAAGAGAACTGGGCAAGAACAGCAACAATTTTAAAGGAATGTAGGCAGCATAGCAACAAATGTCCTACTTTGTGCTGCTTTGCTAAGCATTGGAGTCTGTTACAGGCTTGTAAGTTCTTGATGCCTTTTCTCCAGAAGTCCCAAATAGGCAGATCAAAATAGCAGCTACTTTTTTAGAGAAAAAAAAAAGATATCTTTTGAAAGGAACTAAACGTTACTGCAGAGTACTGTAAGGATAAAGGATTTTTCTGTCATCTTTCCTACGAGCTTGGATGATAAACCTAACTAAGATAAACTCTCTTCTTCCTTGTGTTCCAAAAATTAAGGAAAATGGTCAGACTGTTGAATCTGGGAGGCAGCAACTAGTGCGTGAGGTAAGATGCTACATCATATTTTTTGCCTCCTAGCTGATGCTACTGTGTCAGTGTTATTCAATAGTAACACAACCTGTTCAACTGTGTCCTGTAATGGCCAGAGAGCCACTCAGACTCTCAGGCATGAGTCTTGCTCAAGAAGCAGTGCCTGAAAGCCTGTCCTTTCTAGTTGATATAGTGCTCTGGTTGTTTGCATTATCCTCTTAGTCTGTACAATGAAGTTTCATCTTAAGAGCCTAAGCAATGGATTTATTTTGCATTGAAATGAAGAAAACACAATGCTTACACAGTAAAGGACTGCTTAAAGATAGTATAACATCTCTCTCTTACCACTTCTGTTCATTTCCTTCCGTCACACTCAGTTTCCAAATGTCCTTCCCACCAATTAAATCATAAACACTGGGTACACAGAAGAGATCAAGCTTGCCTGAGGCAGATGACTCTTCTCCTACTTTACGCCCATTCAAGACCTAAATTTACTAACAGCTACCTGTTTGGCATCTCTTCATGTGCATAGTAGTCAGGCTGACGGTGTTTCGACTAGTGTCCAAAAGATTTCCTACATCTGGAGAAAAAGACAACAAGGGCAATAACAACAAACCAAAACCCCAAAACCAAACCTTTGAGAAACCTTGTCATAAATTATAATCTTAATTCTAAGGAACTAAAATTTTTCCCTTGTAGTAATTTATCTGCATGTATTTGTTCCTTAAGTGAAATGAAGCTTGAACATTTGAAAGGTTTTTGCTATCAACTGCTTTCTTGTATTAGTTCTAAAATGTCTAGGATCGATTAAGTACAAGAATTCTGACTATTTTACAGTCTGTGAGAAGGAGAGACTTTTTGAAGACATTTCAGAGCTTTCTAAAATTGACATAAATTTACAAATAAAATTACTGAAAAAACTGAAATGAAAACCAGCTTATTCTGTCTGAAAACAAGTAAAGACTTTGACAGTAATTTTTGTTGTATGGCTTCACTCACCATTTTTCAGTGAAAGCAGATTTAACAAAAAAGGTGTCTGGTTCTACTCAATTCTACCCAATATGCTCCTATTTCAGTTTTTCTCAGTTCTACTGTACCTCTATGAAGCAGTCTTTAACAAAATCTTTGTTTTGTACAGTATTCCAAAAGTTCAGTGTTACATTTTTTTCCTTAGCACAATTCAGTTCCTTCCACAAGTAGTGATTCCTCTCAGATTTCAAACCCTAAAAAACTGAAACTATGCAAGGACATTTTAGATAATCTTACAGTGGATTTAAGCAGCACATGTGGCAGCAATCTGGTATAGAATACAGCATGATCTAATAATAAATTAAGTGCATAGAAAGCTCAAAACCAAAACTCAATTAAAAACTAATTGAAAAAATTTTAAAAGAAAAATGAATGAACTAGACAAAAGCTTGGTTAAAACCAGAGCTACTAATAATGCAGCCTTAGATAACTCCCAACAAAGGAAGCCAAACTATCACACCAAATCAAATCATTACTGCAAACATACTGTTAGAAAACATGATGCCACCAGTTATTGGGTAGTATTCTCTTCCATTTATTTTAATATGCTTTTTCATTATTTTCTAGTTACGTGTATTACAAATCCCCTATTGTTTAGGTAAGCTATTCATTACTTTGTTCATAGACGTTGTAATAATAACAGTCTTCCTAATTCAGACCAGTAAAATGTAAAAGGTTGGTATGTTTTTGGGATGAGCTATGATTATACTAACAACCCTCCCCAAAATCTCACTCAGTTTGCAAGTTACTTAATTATGTGTATTATATCAAGATATGGGTAATTCCCTTCATTTCAAGGGAACTTGAAAGTTGCTTTGTTCTGTGTCCATCACTGTCCCTCCTCCATTCTCCACAGTCTGAGTACTACCATCGCCTTATCAGACATCTCTACAATATAATTGAAAACGAGTATCAGTAAGGAGGGTAATGTGTCAGGGAAAGCTGTATTTCATCTGAGTCTTTTTTTACAACCTTTCCGTTAAAAGGTCATACTTGTACAATCAGATGGAACAAGCACGTTCATATGTTTCAACAACCCTGGCAGATGTTTCTAAGCTCTTTTCTTGAAAACCGAAACTATTCCCTTGCCTAATATAACCTTCAATGATTTGTTTCCTTTTGAGATCAGTAGCAATATCATATTTTTAATTTAAAACTTGACTTCTCATGACCAGATGGCATGCAGAGATTAACATTAGTTATCAGATTTTGATCAACAAAAATGTATGTAGAAAACCATTCTGAATGTAAGCGTTCTACAGATCATACAGTGTGTGATTAATTTGTCTAAACTGATCTTTTTGTCCAAGCTGCTTGAAATAATTTAAGTCTTGTTTTATTTTGCAAAACAAAGGATCTGACTCCAGGAAAGTTTTGTTGCTATTTCTTTTGTTTTTATTTATAACTTCAGTAAGAAAAATTTTCAGTATCACAGTGACCAAAAGGTGATTTTTTTTTTTTTAATTTCAGAAATAGTGTGGAAACTGAATATTCTTTTACTTGTCTTTTTCTCCAGAATGTTTTATTTCTTGAGATGAGCTATTTTTTCAGTAGAATTTTAAAATTTCTGTTTTTATTTCTATGTTTTTGAATTTCCATTCTTCAATTATGTGAATTTTCACTATTGTAGTAATTTTTGTTTGTCCTTTCTGCACCCCACTTCTCCATAAATTTATTTTCCAATATTAGATGTTCATGTGTATTCAAGTTTACGATAATATGATTGGTTTTGTTTATCTTGCCAAGAAATGGTCACCTAAGACAATAAATGCAAACTATTAGCTTGCATAATATGTAATCTGCTTGCAATGTCATAACTGAAAAAAAATTAAAGAAACTGATCTATCATCAGCAAGTCAACATCAAACTAACAGTTTTCTCCAAATCCAGTGAAAGATGTTGAAATAATTATTTACTAAATGTAGCAAAAACAAAGAAAAAAAATATTTACTCTGGACATCTAATTAATATCCTGATTGCCCTTTGATATTGAGAATCTCTTCGGAGCTTTCTGGTGCGGATCATATCTGCAACACAAGCTTCTGCAAAAACTCCATGTTCATGTTTTACTTTTCAAGTTCATTTCTAATTATAATGTTGAAGAAAATCCACAGAAAATTATTTCGTTACATTTAATGATTTTTTTTTTCAGGTTTCCACTTAAAGGTAAATGTCAAAAACTTACTACCCTATAGGAACATTTAAGACCGAAAATAAGAACTAATAATGCATTGAAAAGAAGTACTAAAATTTTGGGGAAGAATATCTAAACACAGATTTTTATTTTTTTAGGCAGCTTGCTGTTGAGACTATGCCAAAACATTAGCCTGTCAGTTCCTAATTCCTGTACTCTACCTTCCTCTTCCTCTTCCTCTTCCTCTTCCTCTTCCTCTTCCTCTTTTTCCTGTCTCTTTTAATTATACAGATTCTCAGTGAAACTGAACTTTGCTTTACTACTACAGAAAATCCCATCTGAATTTCCTTGGATCCTTTATCAGCCAGCTAGGCACGTATTATTAATATACACATTTTGTCATCTGTTTCTGTCCTACTCTGTTGTATATGCTATGCTATCTAACAGTTTTCTTCTAGATATTATTCTTCCAGGATAAAAAAAATCCCAAATTCTGTCACTGTGTCATTTTCCTCCCAAATTATACAACAACTTTCTCTTTGTAACGCTTTTCATTACGACTCTTCAATAGCATAAGAGAAGTATATTTTACTCATACCATTGCTTTGCAATGAAAGGCACCTTCTATACTTCACCAAGTCTGTATAATGTGCATTTAATGTTTTTGCCAACTGTTAAAGCAAAGCATTGCCAGCTGTGGAAAAAAAACCACAAAGGCAGCAGCAGCAAATATGTAAGAGAGGGACACGTGGTATATATAAAGATGGTAGAAATTATTTTCTTTTCAGTGTTTCCTACATAACTTTAAAAAAAGCAAAGAATTGAAAGGAAGAGGATCATCTATCACATTGCATGAAACAGCTGTCAGAGGGTATATGGAGAAAGAAGTATCATATTGATAATGGGAAAAGAGCAGCCAACAGTTGAGATTTATAATAGCCATGACCTAGCAATGAGCTGCATAGATGCTGGCTTTTCTACCTCTCTGACAATTCATATAACTGTAAATGTGTTCTCCATCTAATTGTAGGGATCCAGCTGCTCAGGGTTTTTTGCGTTTTGAATGGAAAGAGCCTAGCAGTAGAGGAGATAAAGGAAGGTGAGACAAGGATCTAATTTTGCACCAGTGAGTGATAGTAACAGCCACTGGGAATGAGACTCATTATCAAGTATCAGTACTGAAAACATATAGAAGGTCTCTGGTATAAAGAAAACATTTCTCATATATGAGAAAACTCAATTACCGTCTAGTTACTGAATTAGGTAATAAATGTTCTATAGTACTGCCTATTTCAAGAGATCAAGATTTTTGGTTTTAAAGGAATAAAATTAAAACCTACTGATTTTCAGAAAAAGAACCCCAAAACCAGTAAGTGAGCTGGATAATCACCATCTTGTAATGCTTAAGTTATGTCCCTGGTAAATGGTAAAACAAAATATTGAAAGGGAAACAAATGAGGTCATTGACACACAAAATTTGTTTGGTGACATTACAGACATTTCAGCGTGCATGTGAAGAAAGTAATCATGCCTTCTGTCTGCAAAGGGACGATGAGCTAAGGAAGCTGCTCTCTACATTGTCACATGGTGTATTGATGTTTCTGTAACATAACAGACCCAACAGTCCTCTGTCCTTGAAGTGTGAGAGAGTCTAACAAATATAGTATGCTAAAAGAAATAGGCAAGGATGTCTGACTTCACATCATGTTGATCTCCCAACTAACTAAGCCAGAAAATGTAAAACTATTTCCCAACCATGACAGTTGTCTCACTCCTATCTCAGCTGTGGCAGGTGAAGAGGAAGAAGGGATGAAATTGTAAATTAAGGAGAAATCAAAACATCTATGAACCTTCATTAAACGAGCAGTAGGAGAATGGAGAAAGTGTTGAAGCTCAGAGGCAGTGAAGAAATTTTGTAATATATATCTGTTTTTTGTTACCTAGAAGAGATTTTTTGCTTGGTCATGACGTTGGTATTTTAAAGCACAGAAGAAATTTGATGTGGTAGAGCAACCAAAGCATAGACTGATTTCTATGCTACAGAGATATCTGCTCCCACACAAGACCAGAAATTATTCCATCTTTAAAACAAGCAAATATAAGCTGTTTAAAAGGGAGAGATTTCTAGCAGATTGACTGGAACTCTAATGGCTTTTTGGATATATGAGGAGTTCTGGTGCTGGAATGAAAAATGTCTTTATTGATCAAAACATTAAAAAAATTGCTGCAGAGAACAGTTTTATTTGAACTCAGAGTAAACCTGGGCTGATCAGTTTATCTTTCCACTCCTAACTACTCCAATTTTTATATATTTGTATCAATGGCAAAAATTCTGAAATTGTTCTTCTTGGTTTAATAAAAAAATAAACTCCGATTAACAGAATTAAACAAAACACTCAGAAGTGCTTATAAGTAATCGAGTTGATCTTGGAGGTCCCATTACCAAGTAAGAAATATTTATTGGAATTAAATGTTAGTTACCTTAGTCATTGTGGTGGGTTGACTCTGGCTGGATGCTAGGTGCCCACCAAAGCACTCCCCTCCTCAGCCAGACAGGAAGAGAAAATATAATGAAAGGCTCATGGATCGAGATAAGGACAAGGAGATCACCCACCAATTACCATCATGCGCAAACCAGACTCGATATTGGGAAAATTAATTTAATTTATTACCAATTCGGTAAGAGTAGGGTAATGAGAAATAAAAACTAAATCTTAAAACACCTTCCCTCCACCCCTCCTTTCTTCCTGAGCTCGGCTTCACTCATGATTTTCTCTGCTTCCTCTCCCTGAGTGGCACAGGGGGACAGGGAAAGTGGGTTGCGGTCAGTTCATAACACACTGCTGCTTCACTGCTTCCTCCTAAGGGTGAGGACTCCTCACTCTCTTCCCCTNGAGATAAGGACAAGGAGATCACCCACCAATTACCATCATGGGCAAACCAGACTCGATATTGGGAAAATTAATTTAATTTATTACCAATTTGGTAAGAGTAGGGTAATGAGAAATAAAAACTAAATCTTAAAACACCTTCCCTCCACCCCTCCTTTCTTCCTGAGCTCGGCTTCACTCATGATTTTCTCTGCTTCCTCTCCCTGAGTGGCACAGGGGGACAGGGAAAGTGGGTTGCGGTCAGTTCATAACACACTGCTGCTTCACTGCTTCCTCCTAAGGGTGAGGACTCCTCACTCTCTTCCCCTGCTCCATTATTGGGTCCCTCCCATGGGAGACAACCGTCCATGAACTTATCCAACACGAGCCTTCCATGGGGTGCAATCCTTCAGGAATGGACTAATCCAGTGTGTGTCCCTCATGGTGTCACAAGTCCTCCCAGAAAACCTGCTAAAGCATAGGGTCCTCTCTCCACAGGGCCACAGGTCCTGGCATCCACCTCCTCCATCTAGCATGTGGTGTCCATGGCATCACAGCGCCCTTTGAGCATCCACCTGCTCTGGCATGGGGTCCTCCTTGGGCTGCAGGTGGATGGGTATCTATTCCAGTGATAACCTCCATGGGCTGCAGGGCATCAGCCTGCTTCCCCATGGTCTTTACCACAGGCTGTGGGGGAATCTCTGCTCTCGTGCCTGGAGAACCTTCTCGCCCTCCTTCTTCACTGACCTTGGTATGTGCAGAGTTGTTTCTCTCACTCCTCTCTCCTGGTTACTGTTGTGCATTTTGGGGTTTTTTCCTTCTTAAATATATTATTACAGAGGTGCTACACCATCGCTGATTGTCTTGGCCTTGTCCAGTGGCAGGTCCATCTTGGAGCTGGCTGGCATTGGCTCTATCGGACAGAGGGGAAGTTTCTAGCAGTTTCTCACAGAAGCCACCCGCGCTACCAAAACGTTGCCACACAGACCCAGTGCGGTCATTCCTCACAATTTGTTTTTTTTGACCTGATAAACTATAGATTAGTCCCACAGAGAAACAGATCTCGTCATCAGTTTGGTCATCCTAGAAAATCCTGTCATTGCAGTGTGAGTTTCTGTTGTGAATTGTTGTCGCTCTGTGTTATGCAGAAATTCAGAACTGATAAGCAGAAATTGTCCTTTTGGTGGTTTAAAGAAGCTTATGAATAGGATTTATTTATAAAACACTCAGTTTGGGGATTTAAATGTTCCTAATTCATTTAATAAGCCAGAGCCTTCTGCAGAAAACTTGCACCCACTCACCTAATGATATCCTGAAGTATAGCATGTCATGTCTTTTTCATAATGGAGTTTTAAATCTTCAAACTGGCTATGTCACAGCAAAATGGACTATCCACAGCTGGTGTTGTCTGGGTTTTGCAGGGTCTTGAAGTGATAAAGAACTTTTCCCCAACTATGTTCTTTCTTATAGTTGGGTCAGAATGTTTTTATGATAGTGCTGAAATAACTGGGAATATTGTCCATCAAGGAGAACAAAATACAAACAACCTGTAAAGCAACAGTTCTAGCTCTGCCAAAAGGTCTTTAAATTTCAGTATCAATGAGCTTTTAAACAGGATATCCAGCACAGTATGCTAAAAATAGAAACAAGCAGTTCTTGTTAATTGTTTTTCACCTGAAAGATGTTAGGCATTCTTAGTTATTTTGGGCATCTCTGCTGTTTCTATTTCATTCCAGCAATTACAAGCAAGCAGATATCCTGTACTCAGATTAGGTAAAATAATAAATCTATTCCAACTTCATAAACCAAGTTTCCCTTCTGTTGTTTTTTTTTCTTTCTCTTTATCAATAAGCAGCATCTGTCCCCTCAAAATTCCCAACCGCAATGCTGCCTCAACACAGTAAATATAATTTTCAGAGACTCTAAAAATATGATAGAAGCAGCTTTTTAGCAACAACTATAGGGCTATCAGCATCTGCAGACCTCAAACAATCCTATCCGTGATTGGTATTTTATAGAGTTTCTGCCATTTAGATTTCACTATGTCATCAGAAAAGGCTTTCTTCCCTGTGGAGAAAAGGTTCAGCTGATAAGAATCCAAATTCAGGGGTGGAACTGGAGAAGCAGAAGCACAATACCAAAAAGAGTATCTTAAGCCAGCTTTTCCTCAGCCATTTATATGAGTGATACTATTGGAAAAGCTGAATCACAGAAGCTATAATACTATTATATATAAGGGCAACAAACCAACCACTTAGTTCTTTTAAGCATTTGCGAAAGACTCCAAAGACCAAGGTATTGGAGTTCTTGTCTCACAATATTTCTTCATCACTATTTTATATGTACATATTTCAGAATATTATCCTGAAATGATGAATCATAGTTTGGAATCCCCTACATTTTATCAATACTATTTGAAAGGGCAAGTGCAAAGTGTTGTCAGTGTTATCAGTACCAAATGACACAAGGAAGGTAGTGATCCTTCAGGGGTAAGAAATACTTATTTTAGAAAGCAGTAGTAGTCATTTGCTTACTACGATGGCCTATAATGTAGTTTTCTGCACCTTGGAAGAGTAAATGCTAATATTATGACAAGAAATTGAATTTGGAATTCATACTCTGTACAGGATCACAGAAAAAAAAATAAAACCTGAAAAAATCAATATTGCATTGCCCAAAGCCACTGATGAATACATTACATCTGCTAGAGGTAGGTGAAAAAAAAAAACAAACAAATTTTACAGGGTAACATCAGTGCTTATTAGTTTACCCAATTGAATTTCTGAGTCTGAGAACATGACTGTGTGCAGGAGTGAGACACCTGAAAACCTGTGGGGGAGAAGAATAGAATGGAGAAGTCATCCAAAATAGATTTTCAAAGTTAAGGTAATAAGGTTTTGAAATTTCACACAGAAAAAAAGAAAGCAGAAAAGGGCCTAAGAAATTTTCCTTTTAGTCAGTTAAATAGGTAATTAACTTGAATAGGTTCAGGCAATGAGTATACTACTCATCACTGATAACCTAGCATGAACATAATGCAACATTTAAACAAATTTTAAATGTGAGTACAATTCAGCATAAAGAAAACTGCTGCCAGTATTAATTTGAAGTCAGTTTACTGAATATTTCTTTGCCCATTTTAACTTGGGGAATATAGGAAAAGAATGTTAGCATTTAATATTAAAATAAGTATGAGGAGAATATGTTTTTAATGTGAATTTTGAACAGCTCATACTTAGTTGAGGTCATAACAAATGATTTTATATTTTCAATAAAATAAGTTACAGATTTTTTTTTTCTATTTTTACTATGGTTTTAAAGTAATGTTTTGGAGCTTGGTCCAAAAAATTGTGTTTAGTTGGCTAGCACAGGACTTTCATAACAGTTAAAGATGTGTGTTACAAACAATGAAAAAAAAAGTGCTATTCAGCAGTTAGTTAAACTACTTTTGAACTTGAAAGACACTTTGATTTTTTATGTGAAAATTCAGATTTGAAGTCTTTTACATAGGGCTCTCCTGTACTATGCAGCTATAAATATAACTCCTATTTCCACTATAATTGGACCTAGGAAGGCAGAATAGTGTCTCAGTACTCTGAAGGTCCAAATTTGATAGGTGCATGTAGACTACACTTCACATATGTGGATATAATTGGGTTTTGCCCAGGACCTAATGACTACTTTTATTCAGAGCCACAACCGGATGTACATCTTCTTTATATTATTGTTATTTACTATTTACTTATATTACTGTATATCATTTGGTTGGGGTAAATTGCAAAGCATACAGGTGAGAGTTCTGGGTTGTAGACCATCTAATGAAAGAATTTAAAACTACACTACTTATCACATAGGAAAAAGTTTACCATACTTGAGCAAGGCTGACCCAGGGCATCTTTCCCTACTCGCTTGAAGCTGCAATGGTTAACAATAAAATGTAGGAACTGTGATGGCAGAAATAACAGAAACCTAGAGACTGCTGTAGTACAAGAATCTGCTTTTCTTCTTTCTGTTCCAAAGACTATGTTTCCTTTATCTGCATTACTATTTAATGTCTAATGAATAAAACAATCTCTGGAACAGAGCCTAGCACCCAGCATGTTCACTGTGTGTTCCATTTCTTTATAAAGTTATGTGCATAATCAGTTCCATATTCAGCTAGGTGGGATTCATGTATGTTAAGGCAGAAATGTGCTTCGTAATTCTACTGCCAGCTGTGGTCAATGGAAAGAAGTAGGTGCTTCTAAGTCTCTGTTCATCTGAAACTAAAAGAAGACACATAAGATATGTCAAACTAACCCCTCAGGTGTCCATTTGTAACTCCGTTTACTAAAAAGGAATTCTAGATGACTAGTCTAGTTGTCTAGGCCTAAAATAACTTCTAAAATTAGGTGAGATGGAACCCTTTGAACCTGTTTTACTCATCACTGGTGATGTGAAAAGAAATTCTGATTTCAGGCTCAACTCCAATGGCTGGAAGACCTTTTTTAAAGAGGTAGGTTTCAACCTCATTTATCTGGAAACCAACAACAAAAACAAAACACCCAGACATCTCACAATTATGTAAGGGCTGTGAGACAAAAATCAGGAAGAAAGATGTAAGCCATAATTATGTTTTGAAAAGAGTAAGTCAGGAACTGTCTGGATTATGTTGGTTGCTGCTTCAGGAGGCTCATTGTTGCCCTGGACACAGTGACTGACCAAAAATTTATGTGCATATTATAGATTAACCATAAACAAATTTCTGCTCAGTACACAGAGGTTTTCTTCAGTCTTACTTTAATTTTTTTTTCTTTTTCTTTTTTTCTATTGTCTCATCAAATGCCTTCTTGAACAGTACAGAAACTGGAAAGCTGTCTCTGAAGGTGACTACCACTTTGGAGTCTGTACAAGTAAAATGTATAAATTACAAGTCTATTTTCTAGGATTTGACCATTGACTTTCAGCATTTTTAAAGTGTCTTTCCATTTAGTCAGTCTGCACTTAATTTACTGTGGAAAACGTTGAAAAACATGAGCAAGCAAACAAGCTGTTCATATTCTACTTTTCCATTAAATAAGTATGAAAACGGAGGTCAGAGAGTTCAACACTGTAATAAAAACAAAAATTTGCACTTCAGGAGTTTTGTGAAAGTCATATGTAATATATTAAATAAAAAGAAATTATAAACCATATAAGGGAAACATGAGGAAAAAAAATATATCCAAACAGTTGATAATTTGTTTCTGTGTCATTAAAACTTAGTAATAACTTTGTAAGTTAGTGAAATCTTGATTAGATAAAGATTAAAACTTTACAGATCTGGAAAAAAAAAACCCAACCACAAACAAACCGTCTTCAGTCTTTGGATGGCTGGAATAATAGAACTGCAAAAGTGAAAGTCTGGAATGAAGTAATAATGAAACATAACGATGGCACTTCGCTCTTCTCAGGATCTCCTCCATACATCAAGAAAACTTCTAAAACTTACTGAAATAATAGAAATATTAATTTATATACTGAATTTGTCACTAATAGTTATTCAAATAATAAAGTATTAATTTTATGGTTTTCTAAAATTCTTTTACATCCCAAAATGGATTAAGTTAATACAGTGCCTTGCAATGAAATTAAATCAAAGCCGTCTTAAAGAACTCTCAATCTAAATGGCTCATATATGAAATAAGAATATTTGCACTAAATCATCTGGGCATTTCTGTCTAAAGATATTTAAATTTGTCCAGTGATTTCTTTTCCATCTGGAACTTTTTTATATATAATTAATCATTGATAAGAAATATTTTCAGAGCAAAAAATGATTTAGATTAATGAGTTGTCTTTTCCTGAGGGTTTGTTTTCTGCCCTAGTTGAAAAGATGTTCCAGAGGAATTTTGCTTGTATTTTGGTTGTATTATGTACTGTATTAATGAGACACTCAGCAGATTGTCAGACCACATGGACCCGAATACTAGAATGTATTGATTTCATCATAAAGAAACTCCTGAGCACACTAGCTAAAATTTCTTCAGGTGGACAGATACTACTAGAAAGCACTGTGCCTCACTGGATCTCTATGTTCTGAATGGCACAAGCCTGAAAACTGAAATCCTTTAGAAGTCTTAAGTAGTTTTCCATTCTGAGAATATAAAAGGAAAATGGGTTATCCTGTGAAAACCTAACATTATTTGTTTGTTTCTGTCCTCTATCATTTAGTGTCTCTAATTGGAGACAGGTTTTAGATTACTCAGAACAATTCTGTCTCTAATGTGCTACAGTGTAGTGAAAATTAGGCCACTTTGACTTGGTGCCAACCTAGGTGCTAGGAGTAGACACTATCAAAATGCTTAACTCATCCAAAAGGTCCAGTATCAAGCCCAAAGACATATGAACATTGCTGAAAGAAAGGGGAAAAACCCACCAAAGCCATTGACCCAGAACTGATCAAGCATAACAGTACCGGTTCCTTAACATTATTGCACTAAGTAGTGCATCATCAGGCATCAACACAGAGCTGATCATCATGCAGTTAACATAAATATCAGTATACCTTTTCAAAGTCATACATACAGCAATTACTTGGCAATGAACTAACACGAAAAATTTCAGAGCTTTGGATGCTTTCTAAGATACAGTGACATTCTTGGCAATTGGTGGAGCAGTATGACATTTAAATCTTAATTCTTCAGATTCTTAACTTTAAAATTTTTAATTGTTTTAAGACTTAAAAAAACTTCAGTAGGTGTCTAGCTTATTAAGCTAAATCTTGAACAAGTTTCAGATACAGAAATGCAAAAAAAATGAAAGTCTCTTTGCACCTGCATGTGGGAGCCTTAGCACAAAGAGTGTCAGAGAAATTCAGCATCAGAAGAACACCAATCCAAGCAGAGCTCTTATTTTAGCATTTTTTTGCTGTTAAAAAGCTGCATTAGTACAGATATAGTAAACTGTGGAATTTGGATAATGAGGTGAAGTCTCTGTGCTCAAAGAGCAATTAAGACTGGCTTTGCTATCTCTTGTGCAACCCAGGGGGCTGAAGACTTGTCTGGCTATCACAGGATATATAAATAACGGGGTTGTCCTGGGGAGCTAGGAAAGTCCTATTTTTCGTCAGCAAAGACAGTAAAATCAAGATAACATGAACTCGTGTAGTTCTTTGTTTCTACCATGCCAGGTAATTGACCTTTGCCTCATCACCTGTGAAATGAATATTAAAGTTGACACCCCTGTATATGCTGATGAAGATTTTAGAGATCATGCTAAACTTGTACAACTATAGCACTCCTCTCTCCACCCAAATCATGCTACACGTCACCTAGGGGAGGGAAACCTCGTAATTTTGGAGACAAAAAGATGGACAAAATGACAGTTCAATTGGGAGAGAAGAAACTTGATACCTGACAGACCAGTTGATGGGCTGCGTTGTCTTCCTCCAGCCCAGGCAGGGATGCCTCTCTGGGTAAGCGCCGTGCCTTTCACTCTCTGGTGAATGTTACCGCAGTAACGATATTAACCTTAATTAATTAGCGTTATTGTAGTTAGTAAATTTATCAACAGCAATCTTAAATCTGTCGCTCTCAATAAACTAATTAATTTCAATTATTTGTGAATCTGATTCAGTGCAAGTCCTGGGACTCTGACAGACAAATATCGAACCTACATTCCTTTTAGCGTGACATAAACGGATGTATTTATTATGACACCTTGCTTTTAGGCAGACTAAACCTACTGTAGACTATTTTCTATTACTTACAAAGTAAAGCAGGCTGGTTTTGTTCTATAGTCACTTTGAGCTGTTCAAGTTAAGAGGGTTTTTGTTGGTTTTTGGTTTAGTTTGGTTTTTTTCCCTGAATTTCCTTGGCTGACATTATTTAATTCGATTCTTTTCCCCTCTTTTTTTTTGTCTATGATAGGCTTAAAGTCTTAGCTTACACTATTATTTATAAAAAGATTTTAAAAATGAACAGGCAATTAGCATAATAAAAACCTCTCTAGCATTACCTGAGCATCTTTCCAAGTTGTTCTTGAGATTAGGAAAAGTCATCCTCATCTAAGTCGCAGTGCACTGAACACATGACTTAGGCTCTGAGATATTGCTAAGAAGTCTGTATGAAGTCTACATCACTCCAAGGTGAAGCTATTCTCTCTCTAGCAAGAACTGGCTACCAGGAAAAAAAAAACCAAAACAAACGATTTCTAATAAAACCATCTCCATGGATCAGCCTCATTCACTCTTGAACATTTTCAAAACAGAGTGCACTGCAGGTTTTATTCGGAAGATACTTTAGAAGAGCACTGCAGTCGATGTCAGTCATTGCAGTGAGGTAATGGCATACTGGTTTTTCTTCCTGTGACAAAAGCTTTTGTAATTCTGGGAGTAAATCCATCCGAAAGCTTTCCCTATGGTCAATATGGATGAAACCATACAAGTTTGATTATTTCCACCTTATACAGTCCTTCAGGATCTTACAAGTAGCTGTTGAATACCGGAAAACTCCCAATCAACCTCACCCCAGGTTCTTGGGCAGGCAACAAAACACATCATAGTATGTGTTTGTTGTCACACATAGTATATGTTATGTCATACAACACAACAAGGATGGTCTCTGACAGAGTTCTCATTATTTTAGGCTCTTGAAACAGAAAAGAAAACCAAAACAACTGTAATGATGTCTAAGCATCACAGATGTAGTGCCTTATGTCTGTAGCCAGTTTACTCCAGAAACAGCAGAGTAAGGTAGAAGTAAACCTATTCTTTAGCATTTGATCTGGAGCTGAAGGACCATTCCCTTGGAGCAGATAATTTTGTCCAGGTAGATGTAAATAAACAGCTCTGATGACCAAGCAGTACACAGCAGATTCCAGTTGTCCAAATACAATGAGTATATTCTACCACATCTCTCTGTACATATTGAGTAAGTTTTTCTGTATGAAATTCTAGTCTTTTATGTACACTTTTAAAGTGTTTAATTAAAACTTCTATAATCACAAAATGTCTTTTAACACTGTTATACATCTTAAATGTTCAGTTCATGCTGTATATTTGTATAAAAGAGTATTTTATATACAAATAAAAATATTTATTTATAAATATAATAAAATTATATTTTACATATTGTCACTGGAAATACCAGAGCTCTATGACGTATACCTTTACTACTCCTTTTGATGCAGTATGGATTTTCTGCTCAATAGCCTGTTATCTAGCTGCCTATAAATCACAAAGTCCCAAGTACTTAAGTTACACAGATAAAATAATTACCTTTCATATTCTTTAGACCTATAAAACGTTCCTTAATTCTGCATACACTCTAGCAGCAGATAGAAAATCACCAATGAATTTCCACAGGCCAGTGTGCGTCTGGCTGGTTTTGTATTTCAAGATTTTCTTCCACTTTTCAAACTCTGATTTTGACATTTATCATGCCTTCCCATTTGCATAGCATCAGATTTCCACCGAGTTTTAAAAAGACGAAAACAGCACCCAGTACTTTTCACTGCTTAACTGTTAAATGGCATAGACTCGATTTAATAACCTTTTGGCTTTTTCTTTAAAATTCACCAATAAACCTTACTGTTTACCCTAAATTCTGCTGGAATTGTAAGTTCAAATTGTTATCTCTGTGGAATCCAATTTAAATAACATGCCCTAGAAAGGTCTGGAGTCATTTCCTCCACTGAGACCCCCCCTTAGAAAATGTAATTTTAATCATTATCTCCAGACTTGCCGCCGGCTCTTTTTAATGATTCATTCTTTACAGAGATCAGAGACTTCATACTTCTTTTAAAGTTACGGGTTTTTAACCCAAATTAACAATTACATATTTTGTATTACACCCTCCAAGTTCCTCCACAGAAGTAAATAGGCTAAATTTATAACTCCTGTGATGATATAAAACCAATGCCGTTTTACTGTCTTCTCTAGTACAAAATCTGTGCAAGAAAGTGAAGGATACGCACAAAATTCACGTCTCAGGAGATGGACACCGAATATACTGGAAAGGTTAGTACCGTGGGAACAGTTTGCCTTAGGTGTTTGTTTTGAGACATTAGGAAAGACTTGATTTATTACATTATGGTAATGATTATATAGCTATCATCACAATTTTCTTCTCGTTGACCTCAATTATGAGTTCTGAGTAGCAAAAATCTTGAAGTGAATCATATCTTTTCTCATATGGAACTCACCCACCTTCTGTGGAAACTGTGGAGATCCAAGGAGTTTATGAAAAAGGTTTTCCTGTGTCACCACCATCTTAGAGGGGAAGAAACACAAATATATTTCAATATTTATCCACAAAATTCACAAAGTTTTTCTTTGATCTCTATCACCAAATGTAATCTCTGCATATCTGATATTTCAAAGACTCTTTCCTTCTGCAATACTTTACCTCAGACTGAAGCTGTTCTTAAATGAATGACACTTTGGTTTGAATTGTCAAAAATTTATTGTTTACAATGTCACACATTTCAGGAAATAATTTTTCTTTCACAGAAATTTTAGTTGTAAGTCTACCAACTTGTAATTTAAAAATGAATATTTATGGAAAATTGGTTCTGTATGTCAAAATGTAGACTTCATAAGATTTTCAGAATAAATGCTTTCTTTCTCCTCTACCTTTGTATTTCATACTAGTGATGTCCAGGACAAAGGGGTTTCAATCATCCTAGTTATTCTGTCCAAATATTCTGTAAAAAGATCACTGCGTTATATTTAAAATAATATTACACTGGGATCAGTGGGGTCCATTATCAAACACTGGACAACATCACAAAAAAAAATATTTGTAATATTTTCTACCTTTCTTACAATTGCTCCTCTGGCAAATTATTTCAATTTACAACAGTACCCTAAAAGGGAACTTTCAATATTTCATTGGACAGCTATAATTGTGAGTTTTCTGAAAAGTACCCTGGCAGTGAATAGCCAATATGATATTTGTAGTTTTCGCATCAACACTTCCAAAAATACCAGTGTCTCTTTCAGACAAAGTATTGACATCTCATAAGGATGCAGGGGAAATCCACCGCTATTATCTTGCATGAGAGAAAACCAGTTCAAGCTTCCTTTCCACATAAGGGCTGGCAAAAAGCAGCACAATCCCTTCTTTATTAGTAGTAATATCTGTTGTGCCCATTTTGTTATCCCTTCAAGGAGCAGACGTAGAGTTGACATTCTCTCACCTAACCTTAATCATTCAAGAGTTGAATGCCTAGTCTCAAAAGGTAGGCTAGATAACTAATTAAGGTTCGTCTATATTAAGATACAATAGATTCCCCCTTGGAGTTGCTTATTTCTTAGCTTTGATGTACTGAAGCAGGCAACAGGAATCAAAGACACAATACAGGCTTATCTGTGTAAAACTTCTAGACCCCCTTGGGTAGAGTTCAGGCTCCTCTGTGTGCTGTAAAAATACTCACAGTTTCCAGATTATGCTGCATCTATTCTTGCTGCTCTTCTTATTTGTATTTTTGATTTCTCATATAGAGAGTAGTAACAAGCATATTAATTTTACACTTTTTTCTCATTTTCCTTTAATACAATTTTTTTTGTCAGCTTCCAAGCATTCTACCTGTTCCTTATTGCCATAAAGACAGGTTAAATTTATTTTCTTTATTTATATTTATTTATTAATTAATTTATTTATATTTTATTTTCTATTTATCACCTGAAAATGTGATGTTAAAAGACAACATATAATGTCATTCTAAAACTTGTAGTGGGAATATATTTTTTGCTAAACTCCAAGAGTAATTTTGCCTTATATATTGAATGGAAATGTGAATTTTGCACTTGAAATGTTGTACAAATGGAAAGCATGAATTTTGATCTGTCTCAAATATTTTTTAGTTACATTTTAAGAGACAAAAATGTTAAAGCCTGGATTACAAGATTCCAACATTAAGAAAAAACTAATAAGGCTCCTTTCTATATATTTACCTTGTTTCCAGGAAGATCTTGCGCTTGTTCAGAAGGATGCTTGACTTGCACCTAAACTCAACAGATATGCTCGTCTGTCTTTGAGGGCCAAGGCCATCTTTACAGTATTCTGAAGAGCTTGTGTGTAAAAGCATCCTAGGGTAGGAACAGACTCTGACAGCCAAGCTAGGAATGTGATAGGGCTAGAAATTCCTGGAGAGGATTGGTCATGCCTACCCCATATAGAACTTGAATGAGATTTCCTCCTGATCAGTGTGACAAGTCCTGTGGTCCTAAACTGGCTTGCCTCTGTGTGTGTAGATTCAGTGTGACTGAAATAATGTGAGATTTTTTTTTGCTTCTTGATAGTTGCTTTTAGCATGTGTTGCATTCTGCAGGGGTTGGCAGGATGTTTAAAGTAAAAGAGATGACTGAGAAAATGACAGAAGTGGCCTAAAGACTAACTGGGATATGGGATGTGTTCAGTTTTCCTGAAGGAGAATCACTAGGCAGGATAGAATCAAAATTCTTTGCAACTGGATAGCGCAGATAAGTCTGCACTTGCTGCTGCAATCCAGTATGTGGAAGGAAGATGATCACTTGACTTCTAGAAAGCAAAGCCAAGCAGCCTGATAGTGCTTCTCCTGGAACATGGAAGATAGAAATCTGGATCTCTTTCAAAAAAGAAAGAAATATCTTCTCATTTTCTGAACAAGTTCTCTGTAATCACTACCTCCTAACAACAGAAGAGGATATGCATGCACATCACTTGAACTGGTATTTTTTTTTTTAAACTACTGATTAACCCTTGAGGAACAGAAGTGCATACTAATTTCTGCTTATTTCTGTGATCCTGGCTCTGGACATTCAAACTGATGCTCAACAAAGGAAGATTCATTGTGATACCCATCACACCAGGGGATGAAGTGAGCATTTTAATCTAGAAATTTGAATTAAGAGCACAAATAGGAATTTGTCTCAAAAGAAGATTTTAGAAGCTGAGCAAACTGCCTTAAAAATTATTAGTTAGGGACTCCCATATCTAAAACTTTCCTGACTCCTGGACCACCTGTAGCACTCTAAATCTTGTTGCAGGCAAAAGAGAACACACCATATGTGTGGAGCTAAGAATTTATTGCTCATATAATTAAAGTTTTAATCTTCTAATGGTTCAAACTAATACAGAAAAGCTACAAAACTACAATGGCACTACTGAAACTATTAGATGGGGGGAGGGAATGGGGAGGAAAAAAAACTTTCCAACATTTACCCCTTTTATTTGGTGTTATGTTTGTCCTTACAATGTCCCTGTGGATAATAAGGCCAAAAGTTCATTTTCCTCAGAACGAGTGTGAGAGGTTTACAATGGAATGTCTGCATCCCAAAGCCTTCACCAGAAGGAATATCGTGGTGGGGATTTCTTCCTTTGGCTTGGTGGGACGAAGAGGTAATGCTTTCTTACTGCTCAGTCTTGGATCTAGTAGGACTTATACTTTTTCTTATCCTGGGTTGCTGCCTTGTGGTTGCTCCCAGCTGAGTGTGGTCCCACAGCTTCCCCAGGCTCAGCACCCCCAGGCGCTCTTGTTTGTTGGGCAGAGACCAGCTGGATTTGACAGACCCTTCTCATGGAGGCACTGGCAGAGCTCAGGCAGGAGTCCAGCAGCACTGGTTTAACTGTGCCTAATCCATTGGGGAACAGAACCCTGGGGTAAAGTGGTCTCCTGGATTCTTACTGTGCTAAAGTGTAAGGTAGGCAAATAGCTTCTGCAATAAGAATTTGAGCACTTCTGACAAATCAATGAAATTTCAAGAACTAGAATCTTATGCTTAAAAGGTTGCAATGCCTTGGGAATCCAGTCTGTTTGACACGTCTACAATTAAGAAGTGATACACTGAAGTTAGCAGAGCTGTAAATTTTCATTTAGGCATCTAAAATTCTAATTCTCACTCTACTCTCCTAAATATAACTGTTGGATGTAGCCATAATTTCTCTGTTGAGCTAGGATTTTCAGATCAGAACAGTTAAATTAGGAACAGATGCAAAAAGGTGAATTTGCTTGTTCAGTGATCACTCAAAGACAAATAGAATAGCATTGAGTTTGAGGGAAGGTGCTGACTAGCTAATTGTGATTCTGATGATGGTTTTGTCACATTCAGAATTGTGTAAGCAACCAATTGACTTTGTATTTTATATTATTGCTTTTATCATCACTACGTCAAAGAGACAGATAAATTGTCCAGCTGTCTCTATAATATTCCCAAGTGTGCCTTTAGTATGGAAAACTGTTCATGTTTTTTATTTTATTTGCTTCTACCAGTGCTTAATTACAGTCCCTATCATTTTCATTTAAAACCTCATGATCCAGAGCTCAAAAATGAACAACTGAAAGTTAAATTTAGCAACAACAGTGTAAAATAATAAAGCAGGCAAACTTCTACTGTTGCAACTTTCATCTTTCACACTTTCAGTGAATATACTGACTCTACAATCACTGATGTGCTAAAACTTGAAAAAAAGCATACCTAGTTTACCCTATAAATAGCTAATCAGATTATAATGTGATCAATCAGAGCCTCAAATCAGCAGATGTACTCCTTTACTTCTACAGTATGCACTATCAGGTTTTAATTTTGTGTTGTTACATGCACAGGAAATGAACAAGAGATTAAGAGGAAATTACTTTCCCCTTCTGTCCCCATTGGTATTGTATAATTCAATTTATTGTTAAAAGCAGTTTGCATATAACAATAACCCTAAAGCTAACTTCAGTTTTGCTGCTATGTAAGTGAAGCAAGATTACATTGACCCAAACTCTTGCTTCAAACAATAACGTCTGTTATGAATGCAACACAAGAAGAATCTTGTACATCCGATCTTCCTCTGTAGAAAGATGGATTATGTCACAGGCCTGGTACAAAGCTGCAAGAAAGGCAGTTTAGGAGATCCTCAGAAAACTTTGTAATTTTGTATGACTCAAACTTGACTTTGGAGATTAAAGTGGCAGAGAACAAACTTTGAAGTTGTGCCTCGGTATCCTTTTTCACACAGTTTATCCTAAGTAAATTGTATTAGCAGCTGAACATGTATATTTGTGTTCACATGTCCTTTTCCATAGGCAGAAGAGCACATTGCTGTTACCATTCTGGCTTTTGCTCATGACTGTTCATTTCTCTGGATTGAGGTTGTCAGCCCTCTTACCTCTGCTGGCTGCAAGATCACTCCTAACTGATTTTGGTTGATATGAACTGAGTTAAGGACATTTCATATAGCAAGCAAAAACAGTAGTTCTAATAAATTAGCTTACCTTTTGTTGGATGAGCCTAGAGTAATAATCACCTCAACCAACTGTAGGACAATATCTGCAGAGAACCCAACTGGCAGAGGGAGAAAACGTTACAGCAGATAATTCACTTGATATGTTGACCTTTTTATTTGGAAAATATAGCCCTAAAATCAGGTAGATAGATTTCCTGTGTAAGGCAGATCATAGAGTTTAATTCAGCAAATCCTACATCAAGACAATGAGTCAGTCATGACTGTGAGATTTATTGGAGTTCCTGTTGCTGTTGGGAGCAGAGGATTATTTTTGAAATATTATGTGCATAGATCACAAAACACCTGTGTTTAAGTAATGTCTACATTTTAATTAAAACTCAGATAGATACTGAGCTATATGTGTGACATAATCTGTTACATTGTTTCCCACCCTTGATCAAGTAGTTAGTCCTATTTATTAGAATCTGTAGCTTCAGCCTTGTGATTTAATAACTTCTTCATACTCTTAGATGTAAGGATGCAAGATTTTCCAGGAATACTGAGTCAGACTTCTCAGTTCTCGACAAAACGGCCTTCCATTTAATAAGTCTATTGCTGTTTAATAGCTATGAAATTGAGCTGAAGTACAGAAATTTCTTTGAGAGTGCACGAAACAACAGCTTTCTGAGTATCAGCCTGTGCCATGATAGTCTATGGAGACTAGCCAATGGGGTCTTGAGAGTTATCCATCTCGTCTCTGGAAGTGAGAAGTTCCAGCATTGCAGATACCTAAATCTAGGCAGGGTGACTCCCTCTCTTATGTCTAAACTACAGCATTTGCTATCCTCACTACATAAGTCAGAGAAATAACATTCCTGATTTACTATGTTACTAAGAAAGCAGTGTCAGCAGAAGTCCTTTCTAAGGATATATTTATTATAAAAATGTATTTCTGTGCTTACAGAGAATAAATTTATTTCCTTTTAGCACTCACAGAAACAGTTTCACTATAACTAGTAAAAAGCACAGCATGATCAGAGTAAAGTGTGGAAGAGGCAAAAGAGATCAATTACATAATTATTTCCCAGAAACTGTAAAACGTCAGAGCCTACACAGGTTCTCCCCTTTCTACACTTCCCCTGGCTGTATTGACTAAATCTTCATTGATCGCATTGCTAGCCGAGACAAGTAACTCATACATAAATCACATTCCAGACACCTCACAACAGACAAGGTGAAATCCACCCAGACCGTACATACTTACAGCTCTAGAGCTGTACTTGTATAACTGGTTCTTTTCACTTTCTTCTGCAATTAATTACACAGATTATCCATTTGCCATACTTTGTCCTGCTTTCTCTTCTCTTCTTCCATGCCTAGTCTTCTTCCCCACCTCTACCTGTGCTACTTAAAGACGACCAAACTAACCTGTTGGAAAGTTCCTATGATGGTCAACAACCTCCTGCATAAAGAACGGGTAACTCCTGGGGGTCTGTGCAGTGCAGTTCAGAATACACCCAAGGATGAAGATTCTGGAGCCTATCTGGACAACAGGGTTTAAACTATACCATTACAAAGAATTCAGTTGGACATTTTTATTTCCCTAGCTTCTGACCACTGCTTCTTGTTAGTTTGTTGTGCATCTCTGATAAATAGTTTGTTCCATTTTTCTCTGTACCTTCCTTTTTGGTAACGGAAGACAGCAGTTAGGTCCTCCCCCTTATGCATTCTCTTCTTCAGGGTACACAAGCTTTCAGCCCCTCCTCATGTTACGTGTGCCAGTCCTCTAAGCATCTTAGTGGTCTTTCACTGGATTTTACCCAAATTATTGACATGCCTTTAATACAGGAAGCCAAAATTTGACACAGTATTACAGATACGCCCTCATGAATGCCAAGTGGTCACTTTCCTGGATCTACAGCTATATTTTTCCTAATTCAGCCCAGTAATTGGTGAGTTTTCACTTGACTAAGGGTACCCTGCTAATACATATTCAAATCCCCTGTCCTTCCCTGCAAGGCTGTGAAATGGCCAGTCAGTTCACAGTCCATACTGATGCATAGAACTCTTCCCTCCCAGTGCAGGGCTTCACATTTGTCTCTGTTAAACTTCCTCAGTTTACAATGACTCATTCCTTCAGTTTTTTGGAGTCCCTCTGAATGGAAATCCTCCCTCCCACTAATAGCCACTCTCCATTATGGTGTTGTCCACAATAGCAATGAGTGTTAACTCTTTTCTTGTCATTGATGAACATCTTAAGTCAATACCTGTGGAATGTCAAGTGTGACTAGGTACCAGTTAGATTTCAAAGTGTTGCCCACTAGCCTTTTAAGCCTGATGGATAAACCATTTTTTTACTCACCTTGTAATTCACACAAATGGTTCACATCTCACCACTTTGACTTCCAGATTGCTATTGGAGATAATTTAAAAGAAGTGTTGCTAAAGTCAAGGTAAAAATCTACTCTCATCCACAGAGTCACTCAGTTCACGATAGAAACTGATTAAGTGTTCAAGGACAATTTGCTCTTGCTAAATTCTTGCTGGCTGTTGCTAGTCACCTTGTCCTTCCTGTTCTTGGAAATATCTTCTAGGAGAACTTCCTCCATAATCTTCCTAGAGACTGATGCAAGCTTTACCCTGTGTAGTTCCCTGAATTCTTCTTTACGTTTAAAATAGGAATAATATAAGGACCTAATAAACAAATTGATTTGTCACTTAGTGCTCCATTCTCTTAGAAGATATTTCTGAATGCGACTGCTGATCAGATGTGAACAATAATTTTCTAAATGATTTTTTTTTTTATTGTTTTCTCAAATGGAGAAGGTGTTTCTGTAAAACCAAAATATCCCGTGAAAATATAAAAAAATTAATAAATTTCTTCAGATATACAACAAAATAAAAAATCCTCTATATTCTCCCAGTGGCATTTTTTCATTCATAAACAAATTTCAGATTTTAAGGTGTATCCCTATGCAAAAAGACATGTAATAGAAAATGACTAAAAAGTCTATGGAGCAAGGTAAATCAGTCTTATATTTTACCAGGCTACATGAAAAATTAAACCAAACTAAAAAATGTTCTGATCCTCCAGAAGAAATTGCTCTTTGCTCAGTAGAGTTTAGGATTAACATTCATCCTGTGACTGCAGATCCTTGAGTATTGAAGAACTGTATATGACCAATGCGTAAGCGCAGGAGACATTGGCTGCCTAGGTAAGGAAAAGCCTTCGGTTCCTTCTTATCTAACATTTTATCCTGACTTTGATACACAATTAAAAGTAGAGAGTAATTAAGTAACATTACTCTTTCCATTGCCCACAGAAAAGATGCATTGCAATTTCCTTCATTCATGCTGGTGAGTTTAAGAACCTATTAGGTTTACAGCTAACAGCTCTCAGAAATTAAAGGAAATTGTGCAGGTATAGGAAAGAGAGTGAGAGTAATGTACATGCTAATAAAACATTAGTGCGGTCTGCATCATTAAAATAATAGTTTTAGCCTTTTTGGTACAGAGATTACAATTTGAACAAAGAAAAGAACTTTTCTGAAGTTCAAAAATAAAAGCTATTTGCAACACTTTGGAGGGAAGAGGTATTGTAAGAATTAGAAAGGTATTGCGCATTATATTAATGCAATGTGTCTCCTTTCATTTGTTTACAGTGTGATGTTACATCTCCTTTTCAGTGACCGGTGACTGCATGCACAGTGGTAGGTGTATAACTGGACAGCACATGCTTTATTTCCATTTGTGCTGGGTGTATTTCTGACAATAAATCTAACTGCATTTCAAGCAGTGTGTCTCATTGAAGGCTTCTAAATGTGTTAGAAAGCTCTTTCTAAGTAACAGCAGAAAAGCTTTGAGTCACTCTTGATGCTGAAGAAATGAGTTGTGCAATGTATACACAACATGTGCATGAAGAAAATATACAGCATAAAGTAAAACTGAAGTGAATATTGTAAAATTTGTGTTCTAGGGGAAAATAGGAACTTTCTTGAAGCTGATCGAAAAAAAACTCTCACCTAGCTCACTAGGCTTCATGGATCATTAATATTCCTTGAGACTTACACAGATATTCTACACAAACTTTTATTTTCTCCTCAGCTAAATAACACAAAATAATACAATAATCATGAACATGAACATTTTTTAAAAGTTAGATCAACACTTTTCATGAAAATGATGAATTACTCCGTTGTGCTATGGTCATGGATTGCTCAGTAACAAATTAAAGTTGATTCTGTGTATGGGTCCATGAGAGGTAGGAACTATTAAATTTCATTTTGTCTATCAGCCTTGTAAATAAGTATTTTACAAGAAGTTTACACCTGCTGTGTAAAATTAGAACGCATCCAGTTACAACACTGTTTGAGCTCAATTCGCTAATAAATCATAGATTCATTTACTGACTCTGTTCTTCATACTTTTACAATATTTTATGTTCCTGCCATTTTTAAACAAAGCAGTTGAAATATAGATGTGTTTGAAACCATTTTAGTTTGGGGATATTGATTGACCCACACAAAGTCTGAAATAGATTGTTTTGTGGCAGCTTATCAAACTAGAGTGCTTTTTTCCGTGGCCACCACTTTATGTTCCATCACTCACAGCTTTTATTTCAAACAAACAAACAAAAGAAAACTGCCCAGACCTCTGGTGAAAAAAAAATTCATGTAAAAGCCAGGTGAGTACAACTACTCAGTCAGTGTGAGTGTTCAGAGGCTCTGCAATAGAAGATCTGAAATACATGAACAGTCATACACATACAAAGAGAAATTAAAAATATTTTCAGCAAATGTGTAAGCAAAAAATTAGAGGTTTTCATGGCATAAATGAGGATTTTTAGTGTAGAAAAGAAGGGCATGATGGTTTTATTCTTATTGATTCTCTATTTGGTTTCTAATGGAGATTTTATTATTGGAATGATCTCTTCTCAGGCAGGTGAGACAAGTATGTTGGTGTTATGGATGCAAAAGTCATAAATTGTTCCAGAGCAGGTTGGTTAATTTTCACTTATTAATAAGTTGGTGATGAACAAGAGCAAAAAGACACAGTGTATTTAACTTAGCAGCTTGAGAATGTCAACAGCAATGGTAGATATAGGAATTCTGAGAAAAATCAAAAAGAGAGAATATGAGTAGTTTACTTATTTGGTACAACCCTATATGAAGTATTGTGATGACTAGCAATGGACCAATAATTGTAGCTGATAAAGCATGTGCTATTCAATCAGTTTTGGGTTCTCTTGTACAGGAAAAGTGTTGTAAAAAAGAAGCAAGACCAGCAGAGCGTCCCCAGGATTAGAAGAGGTTTGAAGCACGATGCGCTGAGAGAAATCGAGAACTGGATTTGTTCAGGCTTAAGAAGAGAGGGCTAAGGGAGAGCTTTAATTGGTGTCTTCAGTGATCTGCTGGGCTATTAAAAAGAAGATAGGCTCTTCCTAAAGGTGAAAAGCAAAAGGACAAGAGGTAACTCACACAAATTGCAGAAAGAAAATCCTAATTAGATACAGAGGAAAACTTGGCAGGTGGTTTAGGCTTGCCCAGAGAGGTTGTGAAATCTCCATCCTTGGATATATTCAGAACTCAACTGCATAAAGTCCTCAGCAACCTGATCTAACTAGAATTAGATCTGAGTTTTAAACTGGCCTTATTCTGAGCAGGGATTTCAACCAGTTTATCACCAAGGTCTCTTCCAATTTTAGTTGTTTTAAAATTATTTTTTCTTCCTTGAAGCTACAACATAATTTTTTGTGTAAAGTGTATACATAACTTTACTTATAGGGAAGATTTTTCAGGTAGAAGGAATGCATGTAGACACCATAGAACACTTTAGATTAAAAGGAGGCCTGGATAACCAGGCTTCAGTAAATACTGCTAGCTCTGATTCTGTGAAGAAAGGAACCACGTACCAAGAGCAATCAAAGGAATAACTGAAAACTTTGTAAGAAATCAAAATTAAAACTACAGCGTTGTGTTCTACCTGACTGGAGACAGGGAAAGATAAATGGACTCTGAGTAACCGGAAAAATAAAAAAAAAGGAAAAACATAACTCCAAGTCACAGTAAAGTAAGGTCACTGTAAATTCTGACAATGTTGTTCACAGGAAATTTAACAGTTCAAAAAATGCAGCGTATAATACAGGACAAATAGGAAATACCTGTAAAAAGTTGTCTGTGAAGAGTTGTAGTCAGTAAGCAATTTCCCTGTCTTTAGTTTGACCTGTGAGTTTTGTCATCTTAGTTTCTCCCCATGTCCCGCTGAGAGAGGGGAGGGAGCGAGCAGCTGGGTGGGAACAGGGAAGCAGCTGCCACGTCCTCAGCGCAGGACAGGGACGCCCAGTACTCTGAACTGCTTTCAGGTAAAACTAGCAGTCCCAGTGATGAAAAAGAGGAGTTAAAATTATTCATTTAGAAGTAAAATTTGCTGGTATCTGGTGGGCAGTATCAGTGTGGCAGGAATGTTAACACCATGTGTGACAGGAAAAAGGGGAGGAACTTATCTCTATAAAAATGACATAATCTTTTCCTAAGTAACAGCTTCTGACTATTTAGGGATAAATGTTCTAACAGATAAAGCAGAAGATGGATCGGTAGTAATACTTTAGAGAAAGAAATCTCATATGAGCTTAGAGCTGCAGTTACATAGGATACTTAAGGCTTCCTATGTAGTTACAGGAGAAAGCAAAATGCAGTATCTTTGATGCCAGAATCGTTGTTAAAAACTCAAAGGTCCTTCTGCCAGTTGCTCCTCATGATCAAAATCTTAAATGGCAATTTATAAACTCACAATGTCTATACAGTGTCGTTCAAGCTGATGCACAAAGCAGCTGCTTCTGTCAATTTGATGTAATTTCATTATCCTGATGAATAAGAGCAAAAGAAATTTTAACTTTTTATTCTTGAACAAAGTCCAGAAGACAGATATCAGACAAAATTTTGAAAGCTATCTGTTTTAAAGACCTCAATCTGTCTAATTATATTGTTTTGTTTGCAGTGTTAAGAGCATTGATCTTTCTCTCTTTTCCTGCTTTCCTTATGGATTCAGTGAATCAGATGGAGGAATAGGAGGAATTGGGAAGAAGCCAAAAGTGGCTTCTCTCCAGGATGCTCTATAGCACCATTTACAAGCAGTATGGGATGAACAGGTATTTGATAGACAAAAAAAAAAAAATAAAATAAAATTCTGTCTTTGATCTAAAAAGCAATGTCATAACAAAAGTTTTCAGTCAAAGACTAGTGAAATCTTGTAAATGCTACACATGTTCCGGTGCTCTGGGCAGAGGCAAGAGAGGGATGAGAGCTCCTAAGTCCCCCTTGTTTGTTATTGTATTTGTTCTTATCATGCTCTTCTGACAGTACAGAGTCCAATTTTATAAAGTGTTACCCTTAACCAGGTATGACCCAAGAGTCTGAATACATATAAAAAGATATCTCCTGTGCTAATTCTTTGTGAAAGAAAATTCTTAGAACAGAAGATTAAAAAAACTTCAACTGTTTTTTTCCGTTAATGATTTTATTTCTGTACCTGGATCTCCTGATATTTCTTTAGGCACTGCATCAAAGAAAAATAGACATACTTCTATTGTAGTTAAAGTGTATTAACTAATATACGCTGAAATAACAAATGTGACTTTTAATTAGGATTTTAACAACTTAGATGAGATCTTAACATCATATTTCTTTGCATAGGCCAAAATGGGTCAATCCAGTTTATTGCAAATTGACATTTCTTAATTTTTGTCCCAAATTCAGCTACCAAATATTTCACAGAGATCTACATTTGCTGACTTGTATTGTCCCATTTGACTTAAAGGTGGTTATTATAAATGTGTTGTGCAGATGTTAGGTTTAAAATCAAGAGGGAAAGAAAACTACAATGTAGAAGTCAAATGTCTACTTTAATGCTTCGTTTAAGAGGATAATCTTTTGGCTGCTTGCTCCTTTTGCAAAATGGTTAACTGTGAAAAAAGATCCAAGAAATATTTATTTTTAGTTGTCTATTAAGTAATTTAGTGTGTTTATGTTTTTATTTTCATGTTCTGTACTGGTAAATTAACTATGTTCTTATTAAGTTGCAAACTTTTATGCTCAGTTTACACACAGTGAAATTAATGAATTAAAAAAACTGGAAGTGTTTGCATTTTAACTAGCAAAGAAGTGAGTACACAAGTAAAACTTATCTCTGTCACTTAGGAAGTTGATAATTTGAAGGGAGAATACTCACCTGGATGGCATAGAAATAGGGAGAGGAGAAGGGATAGTGAATTCTGTCTCATGTTAATGCCATATCATATCTGGGAGTTCAGTGGGGTAGATTTTCTTTATATTTTTCTATTTTTTTTCAAAAAACTTACGTAATGCCCATGTATCAGTTTACCCTGCTGAATAACTATAGCTGTAGAACTAACAGAAACAGCAGCATACAGTTTTGTTACCCATCACTTTATTATAATGCAATGGTTTTGTGCTAATTAGGGATACGCATGTGTTCTCAGCTGTGGCAGTCAGCAGTATGTCTGCTTCCAGAGGTGATTCTGCATTAATCAGGAAGAACAAGGAAAAAGATCATGTGCATATTCATGTTCTTGTAATTATTGCTACAAAACAATAGCTATGTTAAGCTGGTCCTCAAACTAAGTAACACTTTTTACAAATAGGTCAAATTTTATTTGCATCTTCTTGTGATACAAGTCAGTCCAGACTCAGCTGTACAGTATAAGACAATGTCATTTAAATAGGGAGGTGTCTTAGTGAAAAGGCAAAGTTAATAAGCTGCAGCCTTTCTTGTAATACCACTACCATAGATGGCAAGTGTCTTCTCCGCTTATACAACTAGGAAGATGGTAGAAAAAGATCACCTTTTTCTTCCAAAATAAAGATAAATACCTTGAAAAACTTTTCTTCAACTTGTAGGGCTGGAAATGGTATAGGCTCACCAAAATCTTAACTGTTGGATTCTCGGTAGCGTATTTAGCAATGGATTCAACAAAAAGTGATCGTATGTGGAACTCCTTCTATCCCAAGAGTTGGCCTTCTTTGTGATATGCAGTTTTGTTTGCTGATGCTGTGACCACTGGACTATGAAGCAGAAGTTGGAATTTCCTCTCAGTAGGCTAATCATTTTTGTGGGCACATAGTTTTGTGAGGTTTTGCTGAGAAAGCAAGATTTAGACAATATTCAGAGGTTGTGTGCTTAGGCTGTAGCTCACTGTGGAGCTCTGAGCAGAGACCAGAAAGGACCTTTCTCGGTACACTTGACCTATGGAGCTCTAAAGCTATGTAGTGAGAAAGTTAATCAATGGAGGTAACTAAACAATAAGGCAAACTGTATTATAACCTGGGATCTGGATAGTCAACCTTGAGTTACTTAGTCTCAAAAATTTAAACACTATATTGGAAGTGTATTTGTGTAACACATAAAAAAATTCTTCATAACTTCATATTTAAACCTTTAGCTGATATAGGCTGAGAGATCTAATAGTGGCTAATAGGCTAATAGGAATGACTATCAGAAACCTCACACATTCAGTTTTGAAGTACACTATTAAAAGGGAGGAAGTGAATCCCTGAAAGGTTCATGGCTTTTTTTTTCCTTTTAGAAGCAAATATGACCCCATACAATGGATTATTATTCAGGGTGTGCGTTAAATGATCAATAGTGTTATTAATTAAGATTTTCATAACTATTTAGACCTCTTATCATGAAAGATGAGTTACATTCCTGCCCAGTTAAACCTTGTTACATGATCAGTAAAAAAAAAAAAAAAGGTTTCTTGGTGGATAAAGTTTTATCATTCATCTCAAAGTTTGAAATATATAGATGTGTATTAGAACTTGAAAAATGTACCGATAATGTAAGATAACCACTTGGATGTGCATATTGGGAGAAGATGGTACAGAAGGGCATGTTAAACAGGACAAAATTCATGTTATGCCACTGTGGTACCTAAATTGGTACAACTGTTCTTACCTGTAACTCCTGTCACAAATGAATTTTCTGCTGACTGCCACCTTTTGTTCCAGATCATTACAGACACCAGAGATTTATCTGCCCATAAAGTCTTGATTCTTGAGGAAAGTAATTAAAATATAAAAGTTTCAGAGTTTATTATGTCTCTTGTTTAATGCTCTTTTTGACCTTCGTAGTTAAAACTTGCTTCATTTCCATACAGCCTTTTTTTGGACTGTGAAATTTCAAAAACATTTTTGAAGGGATTTATCAGAGAGTAGTTAATGCAATCAAACAAGCTATTTCTGGTGTGCAACATTTTCGGATCTGTTACTGACACAACTCAGAGATGTGAAACTGTAAAATTTCTCACCAATAGAGTTATGCAGCTCATTGAAATCAGTGTAAAAAGCAACTAATTTTGATCAGTCATTGGCAAATAATTAATTTTTTTGGACATAAAAAGTTTGATTGTGTCTCAAATAGAAATGTTATTCTTTTGACAGCTCTGGGTTTTTTAAAAAGCTTTAATAGGAGAATATGTTTCTTGTTTGGTTGCTAGTTTTGAATTGGACAAGTGGTTAGAAATCATAAACTGCATTTTTAATTATATTCAATATTTTAGGCTTTTTAAAGTGTTAAATTTATTTTTTTTTTTTAACTTTTTGATTAGCTTTTAGTATGTGTAAAAACCAACTACATACGGTAAGTATTTAATGGAAATATTTGTTACGGGATGAAGCCTGTTTGAAAATGACACTCAGAAAAAATGAGATTTTGACTACATCTCCCCAGTTCTTACTCATCAGAAGTTTGATATGTCCTGTAGTAACAACCGAAGTTCAGATAGTTATCTTGAGGCGGCCACCCCTGCCTGAAAGCTCTGAAATGCATCTGTCCTCCCTAATGGTTTAAGCATGTGGGGAAAAAAACCCGAAGAAGCTCAGATGAAGTGTTAATAACTTCACATCCTTGTAATATACTTAGGACAAGATGCCAGAAGGAGATAATGACCAAATGATGATCACAGATTGCTTTCAGATATGAAGAAACATGAAGAAATCTGATTAGTAAGGCCATTTGTGGCTTATAATCACCATCTGAACTACGAAGCAATATATAACTAAAACCACCATTCCCTTGGGCATGGCAAAGGAGAAACATCTAGGGGCATCCACCACTGTGCAGAAGATTGAGGCTGAGGAGTAAAAGCCAGACTGCTAGCAGGACTTCGGCATCTTGAGTAGTCAGAGTGAGTGTCCTGTTCCCCTGAACTGACAGGATTGAAATGTTAGAATAGAAATCAGTAGCCACCCTCCATCCAACTTAGTAAATTAGTCTTGGATTTTAGTCACTGAATGGTATGGTTCTGTTCTCATGACTACCTTACCTTGAATTCCCCTGTGACAGTATTTCAATATCCTCTTCTGAATTCAGACAGCAGAGCTTTTGTGAATTTGAGTATTCATTAGTTATTTAAAGCATGCTTAAGTCTCTCCATCTATCTATACCTTTTATGTTTTTGATCTTACAGCTTCATGATTTTTATGCCATATTGGGAGTTTGTGGAGATGACAATACCTTACTTGCCCAAGATTAATTTTACCTCCTGTGTAAATACCAATGATTTTAAAGTGAGATTTTTTTATATCTGCTTCTGAAAAACATTTATTTTGATTCACAATTGTTGATGTAAGCAAAATGGTACACATAGTTATACTGTTCTAGTTGTAATCATCATGATGATAGCTCAACCGCCCCACACATTTTGTGTCATAGATGAAGTCTCTGGCCAGGGAACTGAATTGCAATCTGCTTTCTCATGATCATGGTGGTTGCATGAATCCTGTTCATGCCAAGAAAATACCAGTGTGAGACAGTTTGTCAGTGTTTGCCTATAAATGGCAAAGCCATTTTCATAAAATATATTGTAATTTACATCACTTATTGAAAGCAGTTATCCTTCACCAGAGAAAAGGGTGACTGGTAATGAGAGAGGAAGAAGCCTTTGGGTGAAGTATTTATAGTTTTTTTCTTTCTACTTAGACACTATCATTTCATTTCATAATGACAACCTGAGTAAACAGGCACTTAAGCAGAACTCCTACTGATGCAGTAGTTAAATAAAATCCAATGCAGAATGAAAAGGTGTCCTCTAGGGAAATAGGTACATTAAAAGCGTTATTGTAAATTTTATTTATGAAGCTGTTATAAAGCTATTTCTCCATTTATAATAAATAGTTGACTAAGGCAATATGCATGAACATACCCCAGATGGTTAATTCTAGGTTACTTTTCTAACCTCTGTAAAAGTTTTTGTCCCTGTAACCTAAGTTCTTCCCTATTTTATATGTATATGCATATGCATACATACATGTATATGGTGAAGACATGATGATCTTTACAATTGGTGATTTATTCCTTTATGCCTGCCTTTTATGAAACAATCTGTTGAAAACCATAAAAGATTAAAAACAAGAAATCAGATTTCCATTTAACATTTTACACAACATCTATTTGCTTCTGTTGTATCAAACAAGAATTAAAACAACTTGCACCTCAATTCCCAGGAGAGCACACTACTAAAAAAATCAGTGACAGCCTAGCGGCATAACAGAAGAGAAAATCTTTTTCATTATTAGGACAACCAATCATAAGAACAACTTGCCCAGTGAGGTTGTTTTCAAAGCCTGACTAGACAAAGGCATGAGCAAACTGGTTTAGTCTCATAGCTTTGAGCAAGAGACCAGATTGGTGATCTCTGGAGATCTCTTACAATGTGAAGTGTTCTATAATTCTCTGATAGTATAAACCCATTACCTATTCACGCAGAGCTGGTAGATTAAAAATACATCTAAGTATCAGGAGAATAAAAATCCAGATTATGAATTTCCTTTCTTTTTTAAATAGGAGTAAGACGAGAATGTATGCTAAAGCCAACAGAAGCTGATTGTTCCATGAGTTTGAAACCAGAGGGGCATTAATGATATTATTTTTACTGAGATGTGACAATTTGTCAAGTAGATGCCTTTTTGGCCAAAATATTTTAAACCGATACACTGCTCAAAGGAGGCAAATGGCCAAAATCATTATCTTCTATTCAGATAATCAAAAATTCTGGAGCAAGAATGAATGAGGTTTGGATTTGATTTTTACATATGTTCCCTGTCATCAAATTGAATTATAAAAAAAAGTCCTGATTGAGCACTTACAAACATTTCAGATGTCTTATGCTAGTAACTCAACACACTGGAATTTGTATTAAATCAGGCCCATGCATTTGTCAGTTTTTCACCTCTGAGACTAACTTGGTACTATTTCACAACCTGACTTTCAGAGAGAATGGTTTGAGGACAGGTTGTGCTACTGAATTCTACCTCTTCAACTCAAAGAGAAATGAGAAGAAAAATAAAAAGAATGTAACAGTAAACAAAGCTGAATCAGAAAACCCAGAAAGCTAGTAAAAATTTGATAAGTAGAAAACTTACCAAGTATAATGAAAGTTTCTCAAGTTAACAGAAAACCAGGACAGTAATGCGTCTCTTGTGTGGACTTCTATCTGGTTCTCAACTCAGCGCTTTGCTCCTCACTTATACTTCCAGCATACCCTATCATGTAGTTTCAATAAACTTTGTTTTTTTTTTTCTTTCTTTGTCTTATGTTTCCAGCTGGCATTTAGCAGATGTGTTAAGCTAATTTGTGGAATAAAATACTTCAGGGACTATTAAACATGGAAGCTACATCTGTATTGGTAAAGGAACCCTCTCCATGAAATGAGCTATGGCACTCCGAACAGGTAATGCAGAGTAACTCATGTTCACATGGCTCAGGACTAGACATCACTCAAGTGGACTGATACATCCATACTGAATGTGCTTGGGCCCAAGTCTCTTCAAGGATGCAGTCAGTACTCCATAAACTTCAAGATACCCATTAATTTTAGGCAATTGTTTCCTACCCTCCCTCAGCCGCCTTGGTTCAAGTACCAGAAATGATACAGCAATTTGGGAGTATGGGCTGAGGATGTGGCATGAAAAAAAAAACAAAACAGGGTTGAGTGAGGGCACAGCACACACTAGGACAGTACCAACATATACTAGAGTAAGGAAAAACTGATGCAGTTTTATCCATGAAGACTCTTTGGGGTAGTTTATGGAGTGAACTATGTCCAGAACATCAGCCTGGATTTTTCTGAAAGGAAACTAGTTATTTCAATCAAAAAAATAGCCTGGGAGTGAGCTATTCTAAGGCCTAGGACCTAGCAATGAATTCTGGTGCTACATTATTTGCCAGGAGAGGCATCAACTAAAATGTCATTTCTTAATCTGTAAGTCTCAAAGCTATTAATTTTCAGAGGTCGGAATAGCATGCTGGGGAAATATTACTTTATCCTTACCTACTACTTATAATGTCCCGTATGCATCTGCTACCTCCACTTGTGAGAGAGAGGACATTGGGTTAACACCACCACTTTTCAGTCCCATATGACTGTCTTACAGACATTTAGCAGCACTGCAGCACAGATCTGGGTACTTGAAAAAAGGACTGAATGGGGCATGCGAAGGATCATAAAATTCAGAGGATTTTATTTATTCTCAGGATTTTATTTATTCTCAGTGAGAGAAGACCTTGAATTATGCTTTCCCCCCTGTCCATTTATAATGGAAAATCTAAAGAATTATATTCAATAAAAGAATGTATCTGATGCTCAAGAACACAAGAAGACTGAAAATTATTTAAACAAGTATTGTTTGGCACATATAGTATGCTGCCATACTCTGTTTTTGTTTATTCAATTTAGTTACAGAAGTGATTTAAAGCTATTTAAATGGATCAAATCATTAAAAAGAATTGTGAAAAAAGGAGAACAGTGAACAAAAAGAGACTTGTAGGGTGAGCTGCGTAGTTATTCTTTACCCCAAAACACCTTCAGTGCTTAGATATCACCTACATCAAATTACACACACTTGAAATTAATGATTCCATTAATCCTTCCTTTCTTCTTGGCTATGCAAGACATTAGTTAGAAGTATTACATTTGTTCATAGACTGATTAGTAGTTATTTGCAAGGAGCAATTCATGACCACTATGCAGGTCTTTTAACTTTTAAATTGTATGTATATGTATAATTAAATCTCTAGAAGTCCTCTATAATTTACAAGAGGAGTACTTTCATCTCAGTTGTAGCTGTATAAGTATTTGGCACAGAATAAAGGTTTATTTTTGCTTGCCACCTCTTGAATTTTTGTAAATATAATTTGATTTCTGTTTCAAAAGTGTTTTTTAAATAAAACTCTTTGAGTCTGGTTTCTCTTAGAGCTAGAGACTATTTAATTTTAGGGAGTATTTCTATAGCAGACAGTTGTTTTTCCCTATAGTTTCTCTAATGTGAAAGAGGAGTGACTTGAAAAAGTCGTCCCTAGCAACACAGTTCCTTTCATAAATTCTAACAGACATAAAGCAACTGATTCTCCCCATCACCACCAAAAAAACCCCAAACAAATTAGCTTTGAAAAGGTTCTTTTTTTCCCATACCAAATGATTTTGCTCATCAGTGCATTTCTATTTTTCATGGAATTAGAATTTTGAGATTTTGAAACATGTTAAACATTTTACAAGACCTATAGAGCAACGGAGCATGTTCCCTGTTTCAAGAGGAGTGATAGTGTGTGTGATAGTTTTCTGTGCGTGATAGTTTTAGCATGTTTGACTCTGGAAATAGAAAGTGTATTCTGCCTCACTTCCTGCTTCTTTTGAAAACTAAACCTAAATTACTTGTTAAAAGTGTAACAAATATATGGACCTTCTGAATTTTGTCTGCTAACAGTGGATAGTTTGCTTTTCTTCTTCAAATCTGATATGCTTAGAATCTACACATTTGGGTGTTACAGCATTATGAAATACAATTCAAAGCAGAGTTCCACATGTGAATAAGCCAACAGATGGCAAGCATTCTCGAAGGCAGTCTGTATGCCAGAGTATAAATACTGCTGCAGTAAAACTAATCACAAGAGGAAACTAAAGCTTGTAGATGATGTATCATCAAGCAGAACAGTGTAAGAATTCTGGACTCTCAGCTTGGCTGATTCAGTGAATCTCACCCTGTCACAAGTTATTGTCAGGTTTTCTTTTCTGAAGTAGAGAAAAAAGATTCTTAATTTTTATGACTGAGATATATTTACAGGGAATACTTCGGAGAGACATTATATCTGTCTGTACTATGTATAAGAATTATGTAAAGCCCTGGACATATTTGAAAAATATTCTGTGATAGCACTGGACTAGAAGCTGTGTAAATAAAAGCAGAGCTGATGACTGCAGGCCATATTCCAAAGCAAGGGCACAGCTTTCTGACAGTGCCCGGCCTGAGTAGCACCGATAAAAGATTTACTTGATATGTATTGCCTTATGCTTCTTGACTTCCAGCCTGAAACTGGAATCTTAAATCAGACTTTCCAATTGATGGTGCAAATCTCAAATACTAGACATAGTCTTCTAGAAGGACAATTTTAGTCATATCTTACTGTTTTCTGCTCACTACACTCTGATAGCCAAGCACCCATACATTATCTCCCAGAAGTCAAACTATGCAGTTATGTACTTGGCCTAAAGTAATTGAAATAGAGATGGAAATCTAAGTGTCTCATTTAATGCACTTTAAGTCTTTTAGAGAACTGTATGAAAGTTCTTACAGGAACAGTAAATGAAGAAGATAACATGCTATGCTCCCCCAAGACCCACCTTTAGTTACACCTCAGCCTCAAAGACGACAAGTTAGATACCCTTGGAGACGCTCAATACTTGCACCGCATGTTCCACATCATCTCAGGAGTGAAACTCTTTAAAAAAACAGTTGCATCTTTGTAAGCATTGAGCAAATAAAAATTACTGTTTGCCTCAATATGAACTTACTAAACAATGAGGTCCAAGTTCTACAACTCACACAGCATGATTCCCTGCTCTTCTGTATGACTGGCTCAGCAGAACCATCTGCATGAAGGGGTGATAAAGCTGACTGAATCAACATTGGCTTTTGCCTATAGTTTTAAGCAAAATTACACTGTGTTGTCTCAAAAGTGGGATATATGATTCTCATATTTTGCCCCACTTATAGGAATTCTTAATCCCTGAGCATATTTTGACCGTATCTGGATGTATAGTACATGTTGAATAATTGGTTACAGTTGTCCCTGGCTTTGATTAAAAAATATATTTATTACTACCTGAAATCAGACTACTACATTCAGCTTTAAGTACATCAAAAGGCCTTTCCAATTAAGCCAAAGTGTGGGAAGGTTTCACTATGAAGAGATATACTGCTAAAGAGATGGTTCCTTAACAAAAGAAGTGTGTAGGTGTCTAGAAGATTTTTTTGTGTCACCTTAAACCAAATAATAAGGTGTTTTTAACTCTAGCAACACTTCATGTTTTTATTCTATTTGCTTTTCTTTCAATATACACTTAAGAACACATTGTCGCTACTGCTGATGGCTCTTTTTGTGTAAAAAACACTTATGTATAATACAAAACAATTCAAAAGAATTGAGAGAAATAGATAAGACTTTCTTGGAAATATACCTATAACCCTCTAGGCAAGGCATATAAAAAAATGTACTCCCAATGGATGTGATATGTTAACACATTCACTCTCTCTGCCTGAACATTTTTAGGCAATCCCTCTGAAAATCTGATGGCTGGCTGGTTTGATAGCAAATACAATCTGCCACACTTTTGTCTGAGTTATGCACAGCTGTGTATACAAGCTTCCGTAAAATAACCCATGTGCTAATTGCGAGAATTGGAGAAGGCTATATTAATGCAGGAAAGAAAATAAGGGAGTAGTTAAGATTTTATTTGTTCTTGACACTCTCCTCTTGCTGTGTTCTCTCATATTTCTTTTAAATCTGAAGTGAAATACATCAGTGACTAAAATTTGCTACACTAAAAGAAGTCTAAACTAAAAGAAGCCACCACTTTGTCACTCTTCAGTCCCTCAAACACTCTGATGGCATGATTGCAGGTTTCCCAGCAATGAGGCTCTTTCCCTTCCATCTCTCATGGGCCCCCCCTTTACAATGTCCTGTGCTAAAGATGTAGCAAAAAGTTGTTACTATGGTTACACAAAAATAATTTTTGAAAAAGACAGTTGCCTTTTTTCCCCACCTTTGCAAGAGTATCAGCCCAAAGTTTGTCACTCACTTCTGAGGACCATTGAGGAAGAAGAGTACCAGTACTTGCTTAGAAATTCTCAGTGTGGTCCTACTTACACGAACTACTACAAAACAACCTTCTGGAGGATCCTGTCAGCCTAAGTGAAATAACAGGTTTGTTTTCACAATTTGTGGTATTTGTCCATAGCTCTCTGATTAGCTGCTATCTGTTTCTCTCCAGCCATTTTTACAGAAATGTATTACTAAATATTTCCTTTGTATATTTGATGCATTAAAAAGAAACTTCAGGAAAAAGAGGAGCCATGAAAGAGACAAAAAAAAGGAGATACAAGGAGAAAATGAAATGCTTCTATGAAACAACAATTCTGCTCTAACAGAAACAAAAGACAGAGCGCTAAATGCAAAGACCATTGGAGAGAGCTTTGAAGAGCTGTCTTGTAGCAAAATCAATTAATGAAACATAACAAAGAGGCACCTTTGAAAGAGAGTACAGCATTCCAGTCCAGAGGAAAGTAGGCAGAAGAAACTGATTTCCTGAAGGGTGCTTTGCTTGTTCACATTCACTACTACAAGACATTAAAAACAAAAGAAAAAAAAATGAAACACACAAAAAAAATCCAAACAAAAAAACCACCAGACCATAAAAACCCAACCAAAATACCCCGGTAACTATCTTTTTAGCACAACTGGTAACAATATTTTCCAGCAGGCTTCTGCTTTCCACTGGAAATAGAAAAATACACTTTTAATGTGATTAATTTAAAATTTTATTTACTGTTACCTAAGCACAATAATGCTTATCATATTTTTTGTTCCAGTTCAGTAATATGGTAACCTAAAAAAAACCCCAAACCCAAATTAATAGTAGAATCATTGCAATTCATTTACAAAATCAGTTAACCAGTTATAGGTGCAACTACATTCTAAAATAAAGATACAAGAATATTTCTATACTATAATATACAGGATATATTCATCTCTATAGTGTTTGGGTAAAACCAGATTTTAACAGACACTTAAAAAAATACTTTCAATATTTCTATGCATTATTTACCTGTTTTACAAAATTGCAGACTGGGAAATTCAGAACAAATGGATACATACACTAATATTCAACCAGATTCACCGTTTTCGATACTAGAGAAAATATATGAAAATACACTCACATATACATACACATCCATGTGCATGTATGTATATACACATACAAATACATATCTTCAGAGATATGTTTTTATGATGCATTTAAACAAGCAGCGGCTGAAAGCAGAGCCCTGAGAACCAAGTAACTTTTTCATTAAATGAGCTTAAGTTTGACTTTTTTCTTTATACTCAGAAAAGTTAATATTCAGAAAATTAATTATAAAACACAAATTAGCTAAGCACAGAACAGAATCAAATCCAGAAAGATTCAAATGGGAACTGTTTCGTGTTAGAGCATCCAGGGCATCAGTCATCCACTTACTCAAGTCAGTGTCAGAGCTCACATTGCCTTTAGTACTGTAAGGTCAAAGATTATGTTCATCTAAAAAAGGGAGGAAAAAACCTCACAATGAATTATAAGAAAATAGCAGAAAAATATAATAGCTGAGGTAAGCATTAAACACTCAATAAAAAAGTAATGGTTAGGTAATTAAGTAGGGAAAAATAATGAACTGTAATTAAATTCAGTAATCATTTACTTCCGATGATACAAGATATAATTAATAGTCACTATTATAATTCTTCAATTTTTTATTTATTTGGGGCATTGCACCCTGTAGTAGGAATCTAAGCATTATTTTATTAAAAAAAAATGCATACAGATATACATTGACTCACACACACATATTTAAATAGGAAATAAAAAAGCTTGAAACAGCTTCTTCAGCTACCCTGCAGAAAATTAGCTAAAATATACAGTAGAAGACGTAGCATGGTTCATAATGTCAAAGCGCTCTCAGAAATACAAGTCCATTTGCAACAAAAATCAGGGAGAATTCAAAACCACAAGACAGATTTTACAGACCTGATGGATAATTATCTGATGTCAGAGGAAGGATTCCCAAGTAGCAAGATGCAGTGAAATGACTGAATTACATTCTGGTTTACAAGTGTTCCTCTGGGTTGTTTATCCACTGCATTTCCAGCGGATTATGGTGCTTCAGTTGCCTGGACCAGGCAGAGCAAGAATTTTTCTGACACACAATAAATTGACAAAAAAAGTCTGTGTAGATAATATCTCAAACTTCAAATAATTAAGTATAAATTATTACAATTATAAAAGTCAGTTTTTATCAATATATTTATGAAAATGAACTTAATTCTATCTGCTTTCCCTGTGTATATTATCCTGGTTTTAGATTTTCCTGCATCAGCCTGCTTCCAAATCTGATTATTTGAGGGCTCTGGAAATGGATTTGGAACCTTATAAAAACGTAAGATTATCATCTGTTCTAGTTTTGCTTATAGCCAGATATATAACAGCATTAACTTCTCAGCTGAAAGATAATAAAAATATTTGTGTACTTACAAGTTATTGAAAATAATGTTTAATTATAAATTTGATGCTGCAAATGAATAAAGATCGCTATAGAAAATTAAAATGGCTTAGTGCCAATGTCAAAGCGGTTCTATCCATATTTTATCCAGAGTTTACTTATTTGTGAGAGCTGTAATTTTTCCCTGTACGTGGATGTGTTGAGAGATGTTCTCTCAAGTGTATTCTTCCAATGAAAGAAATTCTGGATATTGCATATTTTTCAGTGTTTGGCACATCCCTGGATTTTAAAACTGATTCTTTATGTAAATGACGAGTGTCAGAGAGACCAGAGCTGCAATGTCCAAGTCTCAAGAGGACTCATTAAACTGAGACTGTTTATAATCTTGTCCTTGATGTTCATGCACAAGTACCATTCTGTCACTATGCCTGGAAGTACATTCTTCCTCACAGCACATCCAGGTGCACAGGCTGTGTATGTTGCACACAGCATTAGCTGTAGTAAAAAAAGAAGCAACATGTGACTTAGAATTAAAGCCTGAGCTTCCATCACAAGCAACATTGTGACAGCGTCCGACTCTGGAAGTGTTCAAGGCCAGGCTGCATGGGACCTTGAGCAGCCTGGTCTAGTGGGAGGTGACCCTGCCCATGGCAGGGGGGTAGGAACTAGATGATCTTTAAGGTCCCTTCTAACCCGAACCGTTCTATGATTCTATGATAGTTGACTTGTCTTTACTGTTGTATGTAATGATTTTCCAGGTTTAATATCTTTCCTAACCCAAGTGCCACAGAGTTGAGTATTGGATGGTTTGTTTGATTTGGGGTTTGATTTTTGGAGGCTTTTCAATCCAAATGGTGTTACATTGTCTATTTCATGTAGTTTAAATCAAGTCGGGATCAAAGTGGTTTATTGATTTCTAAATGATGTTCATGTAATGGACAATCAGTGAGCTATACAGTCAGCATCCATGTCAACAGATAAACCACAATACTAAACAGTTACAAAATGTTAATAAACATTTTATTTTTTNCGGCCCGGCCGCAGCCGGCAGCACCCAACCGCCGTCCCGACCCCTTCCACCCCCCCGGGGTCTCTGCCCCGTTACAGATCTCCATGTTCCTCCTATGTTGCTTCTCAAGGTGATGCTTCCTTTGTTTCAGTCTCTTGGTGATCCCCGGTAACTAATTAATCCAGCTGATGACCCCTTCGTAATGACCAGTTTTGTGGCAGATGCCCTTCCAATCGTCCTGGTGTATTTGATTCACTTGTGGCACCTACACCCATATTCTTGTCTTGAAGATAAGGAGTTTTGACAAGGGTAAGCCATGAAAGCAACCACCTATATGTATACATAAATAAATGTGTGTGAGCATATTGATACAGATGAGTATTTTTGCAGAAGACTTTTTCTGTTTGTTTATCTACACCCATAGATATGTGTATGATATTCTTACCTTTCCTCACCTTCTTGCCATCCTTCCTCAATATACTTCTTTGGTTTTAACCTTCAAACAATTAGCTAGTCCTCTCTAGCCCTCATTCCTGTAATTTTAACTAAGCTGTTGACATTTTCTCTTGTCAGGCTTAGAGCAAAATTGTTTTGATTTAATTATTGCCATAAAATTACCAAAGTACTGTCATCTAAAACAGAGAATGATGTTAAGGTGTCAAACTAGTCAAGCAGTGTACGTGCAAATCTGTGAAGACACTGTTGCAATGCTGCATGAAGATGATTGATACAAATAGTATCATTAGACATCAATGGAGGGGAAGACCTCATGAAGTTGTTTGCTGGGGATTCATAGTGTCATAAACACGTCTGCAAAAATCATTTCTAATTTATATTTTAGTCTGCAAAATTTCAGTTGCTTCAGCAAGGTGTTATAAACTCATTACTGATACAATCTCTGATAAATTGCTATAGTTCTGAAGCATAAAATGCCCCTGTTTTCCCCCATCTTCCTTCTGCTTTTCTCTTTGTCTCCTCCATTTCCTGGTTTTAACTTCCTTATTGGTAGCACTACCTTATCTCTTCTACAATCCCATTCTCCCCACTCTGTCTGCAGTAATGTATTAATCAAAAATAAACAAACCAAGTACTCCCTGCCTACTAAGAATGATGATTTACCCGCACTTTGACAGACTAACTCTCATGACTTAAATTCTGTGCTTTGTCCTTTTATTTGCTTTCTATTGGATTTTACACTGTGTATTCACTGAGTCAGGAACAAGGTCTAAAGACTGGTGGAACACTCGTACATAAGGATTTATCCTGGCATCTGATGAATTGTGGAGAGGGACAAAACCACAATATCTTCCTTCCCCCACCAACAGAGAGTCTGTGAAGGCAAGCAGTTGTGATTGCATTATATGCACGGGAAAATGTATAGTTTCACACCCCGTATTTCCATTTGAAATTTGTGGAAAGAAATACTCACGCAATACTGGATATTAAATTAATGTGGGGCAGCAGAGGCATGTCAGGCCCGCTTAGCTACCCTACTTTGCCTTTGATGTCAAGAGGCATAGAAAAATCTAATACATCCATATTATCCTGGAATCTATCAATTCTGTGTCACATGTGCAAGGGGTCTTGCATATAGTAAGATATCTGATATTAAGTGTGATGCATTCTAATGTAACTGTTTTTCATGCTTTGAAACCTGAGTGGCTATTAAAAAGAAGTTATAAGTGACCAAACAACTGATAAATGATAAAAGGCAACTTGTAAAGCGTGGTTTTAAAATTAAAAGTATAAAAATGGAAGAAAATAAATGAATGAAATTAAAACCTCAAAAAGTATTGAGATTTGCCAATATTCTTTCAATTTGAAACTGATAAGTGAATTGAAAAAGTGAAGGAAAATTAATCCTGAAACATTGATTGTCTTTACCTAAAACTTTTTTTTTTCCTAGAAGCCTGTGACCTTAGCAGCGCCTCACTTTTTATTTTCTAATAAAATACAGCTCAAGATCCCAAGGATTGAATTATTATTATTTTTAAAATTAGAAATATCAGGAAAATAGGGTATGATGCACAAAAAAATCTTTTGAAAGAAACTGGTTTATTCAAATTTTTTCATATTGTATATAACAGCTGAGAAACATTTTTAAGTTTCTGTCAGGGGCCTTTGAAAATGCCATACAATAATAATTTTTGATCTATATCTTCAGACAAATTGCTTCATATAGGAGAAAAACTAAAAAATCAGGAAAAAAAATGAGGACCTACTGCTATGCAATAGCTCAAAAAATGAGAACTGCTTCTAAGTTCTACTGTTATTTAAACTTTGACATTAACCTGATCATATTGGCCAGGTTTTGGCAGTTTTAACGACTCTAAAATGATAAAATAAAAATTTAATATATTGTTTCCTAGAAGAGCTGTGTGGGAATAGGTTTTTCCCCTCCCGTGAATCTTTTCTTGATTTCAAGCGTTGCACATTGCACATAGACATTTAAGGCATGATCAGCTCTATGTCCACATGGGATGCAGAGACAAAATTTTCTAGTTCCTCAGCTGAATTAATCATGGAAGAGACTTGAATTTATTGAACTGAAAGAACTTGAATTTACTCTTTCCCTCACTGTCTGAAACCACTTCTCTTTGAATAATTACCGAATGCCCAAACTACCCAAGTATTATTCTCTTTCTGTTTCTGTCTATCTGCCTGCCTGCCTCTCTGTTTTCAAAATTAACCATTTTGAGCTTGTGGTGTGGTTTTGTTTGGTTTTTATTTTTGTTTTGGTTTTGTTGTTTTGGTTTTGTTGTTGTTGTTTTTCTTTTTAAATATTAAAACAGGCAGTATGGTGGGTAGAATGGTAGATCATAGGAAATCCTGCCAACAAAGTGATTAAGAGGAGAAATGGAGAGGAGGCACCTGGAGAAATAGAATGCTGACAGAGGAAGAAAGAGACATTTTATGCTTCAGAACTACAGTGATATGTATTAGAGATGACATCAGTAATGAGCTTCCCCAGTTGAAATGTCTCCCACCCTATGTATTTATAGCTGTGGTTTCCATTTTAATGGGTCAATATTTTCCAGCAAAAATCAACTTCCCTGAAAAATGCCCAGCTGCATGTTTCCTGTCTACACCTGTTCACAGCAATGTTTTTTTCTTCCTGGAAGTCTTAGAAAAGTACATTGGAAAACAGTTGTGTGTTTCCAAACACCTATGTCACACAATCTATAGTAACTAATTGTAGAGGGGGTTGGTATTTTTTTGTTTGTTTGTTTGCTTGTTTAGGGTATTTTGGTTTTGTTTTGGTTTTTTTGGTAGGTTGGTTTTTTTTCAGATATTCAATAAAGAATAGTCAGAAAAATGTATGAATTAAATAGTCACAGAAAAATCTTGATATTTTTAAAAATGGATGTTTTTCCAATCCAGGATCTAGGAATATGATTGCATTTTTTCTGAATGGTTTTGTACTGTCATGCAAAGCTCTGCGTTATAACAATTAAAGAAATAATTTGCATCCTTTGAATATATATGAGTAGTATTCAGGTTTTATTACTGCTAAATATATTCTCTTGGACCAAATTAGTGACCAGAGTTCCTTAAAAATGTAAATAAACATAAAATCTAACACAAATGGATGGCATATTTTCCAATGCCACCTTCTTTGAAATTTTCCACATAATCATTTGGCCATTTTTCAAAGTACACAGTATTTCTACTCCAAACACCTACAATGGGTTGGTGGGGTTGGAGGTGGAAGAAAGTGAGGCAAAAATATGGTCTTTAAGAACATGCAGCTTTCTGGTGGGAGTAGCACAAGATTATTATTTTTTTTTTTTAAACAGCAATGATACTTTTTATTGATACATTATAAAGCAGTTTGATGCAACTCCTAAGCATCTTATACAGCATCATACTGACTTTTCCTTTTCTGATCTCTCAGAACTGTGTCTAATATTTTTCAAATATAAAAATAAGTATTTGCAACAGACAGAGAAAAAGTGTAGATCATGTAACTCATATGAGACATGATAACACAAAACATAACTAAACAAGTAGGTCTGTTCAACTCTTAAAAATAAAAGGACTCTCAGATGAGAGACAAGATCTTTCAAACTAAATGTTTGCTAAAATAAGATTTGATTCTGTACTTCTATATTGTTTGAACTATCCATTATGACAAGTATTTTGTCTGCAAAATAATCCATACCTCACTAGCTACTGGATTTTCCCCAAAAGCAAAGACCAAATCTGCACCAAAAAAACATAACAGATGGCATTAACAGAGTCTGACTACACCAAGAACATTAAATTTATGGTAGCACACCTGCAGATGGTGCTGTTCCACAACATTTCCTGCATAAAATCGGATTAAAATGCATCAGTTGATATATTCTTTGATCTTTCATTATATATTGCCATACAGTTCATGCAACCTTTACATAAAATGCTTGGCTGTGTGTGAAGGCCAAACTAGATGGAAAATGATACATAAAGATATAATGTTTCCCCATCCCAAAGATAATTCCTTTTTTCCCCACCCCTTTCTTATTATAATGTTAGCAGTTATCCAGAGATGTCATATTTCTTTTTAATAGTATATAACATTTTATCATTGCTGGTTGTGAGACCAAAAATTGTAGTTACTTAGAGAGACTGTTTTAAATTGTGTTTCCATTTCAAACGTGCTACATTGTGTAAGCAATTGTTAGCAAACGTTCTCCTACAAAATACTGTTACTTATGGGCTACACATTAAGAATTATACTATTCTCACAAAGACTGTTGGGACAGTGGAAATAAAATATTGCTCCACAGAGAGAAAGATTTTCAAAGCTGTGTTTATTGTCAGAGCAGAAGAGTGAGGGCAATACTTGTTATCAGGTGAATTATTTCATCCTTCTATGCTATGAATTTAATGTGATTTCCATTGGAACTGGTTGTATTTGGTTTTTTGTTATTACATAGTTTTCCATTTTTTAATCATGAATGAAAGCATCACTGCTACTACTACTACTACAACTACTATGACTGCCACTACTACTAATAGTGCTATTATTACTAGCACTCTTAATTTGGACAAATCATGGCTCTATACTTCATTGTCTCTTTATGGAGAGCCTAATTCTAGTTTCCATTCCAATGGGACAGTCTTGCTTAAATCTATAGCACTGCAACAATAGAAATCAAATGGGTCTCTGAAGGTAAATTACGATTTCCATATTTTAGAGAATAACAAGGCTTTGTAACTGTATTTTAGTATGGAAAACACACCATTTAAGAAACATTTCTATAAGATATTAACACACATTGCAGGAGAAGTCCTAAATAGTTCAACAGGGAGATTTTTTTTTCTAAGTAACTATACCAGAACATTAATATTTTATAACAGTAAGGAATAACAACTAATTTTACTTAGACATTTAAATCTCCGAAGTGTTTTGCAGTATATAATCAAGAAATTTTAAACAGTTTTAAAAATAAAAAAAAGTTATGCATATAATGAACTGATGTAAAGTTTTAGTTACAGGGTAAGTTGAAGGAATGCAAGTGGTTGAAATGGGAAACCTTTACCCACTGGCGCTAGTTGGGAGTATTTTCACTGACTTCACTGGTGTCATAATCACATATGCCAGTCTTCCACAGTCAAAGCCACCCATCGAAACCAGTGGGAGGTCAGGGATATAAAAAAAATTATTGAGTTTTCTATTGGTTTTGCTGGGGTATTTACTTTGAGAGTCTACCTTTGGTAATTCAAATAAACATACAAATAAAATACAGACTATTCTTGACAAACACACACGCTAAATTGGTAGCTGTTAGTGATCTGGGGCTAGGGGAGGGGGATTCACACCAAAAGACAATACCATACAATCCCCAAATTCCCTGCTGTTGATTTTATTATTTTTGCTCTTTGTACATAACTATGTGTACCATCAGGGACATGGAAAATAGTAATATTTTCAGTATTTGTTATCTATTTGTAAGTCAATTTGTAAATATCCATACTGAACTTTACTACATATCTCTTCTGTTTGACTGTGCAGCACTAGCACAGCCATGTCATCTAGACAGAAATGGATTCAGCTGAAGAACTCACCAGATAAAAGCCCAGTGCTCTGACCACATGTGCAATATAATCTTTTTTTTTTTTTGGAGGACCTATTATCCCTTTTTCATGATTTCAAAGGGGGGAGACAGTTTAGCAGGAGGGTATATAGAATCATAGAATAGTTGGGGACCAATGAAGGTCATCTAGGCCAACCCCCCTGGCATGACCACGGACATCTTCAAGTAGATCAGGTTGCTCAGAACCCTCTCCAACCTGACCTTGAGTGTTTCGAGGGATGGCACATCTACCACCTCTCTGGGTGTGGTTTCACCACCCTCATTGTAAACAATTTCTTCCTTAAATCTAGTCTAAAGCTACTGTCTTTTAGTTTAAAACCTTTACCCCTTGACCTATCACAAGAGGCCCTGCTAAAAAGTTTGTGCCTATCTTTCTTAAAGGGGGCTTATTCCCCCTTAAGTGCTGAAAGACTGCTATAAGACTTTCTTCTCCAGGCTGAATGACCCCAACTCTTTCAGCCTGTCTTCATAGGAGCGGTACTCCATCCTTCTGATCATTTTTGTGGCCCGCCTCTGGACCCGCTCCAACAGAGTATCCCTACAGTATAACTAACCAAGACAATGATGAGAAATTTATCTAATTAATGAATTCATTTAACTACTATTTAATTGCATAGTACTTTCTGGAAATGAAAATTCTTTTGTTGCACACTAAAGATAAATTTGGAAGAAAGGAATATGAAGTAACTCATCTATCTTGTCACGGAATAATCTACTCATGTAAAATTTTTCATTCTGCTTTCAAAGATGTGGCCACCTGCAAACATAAAATGACAGTCTTCAAATTCATTGTTATGTGATATGTATTTCCCAAAGGCATTAAATGGTGTACAATATGCATAATACACTGATTGTATTATAGAGATTAATCTTTAACCCATCCTGGAAAATAAACTGGGAAATATTTCCAGGTTTTGATTAGTTATCCCTGCTCTTTATTATAAAAATCTTGTTTTCTTCCATGCTTGGGAAGTTGATGATTACCCCAACTTACTCCTATCCTTTGAGTCTCTCAATTATTTTTTTCCTTCCTAGTTCTAATTTCGTTTAGTAAAAAGCAAAAATATCCAAGTAGTCAGATTAGAAACTCCCATTTTCTTAAGACTAAACTGATATCTATAATCTCCTAAAACCAAAAATTAGAAAGTAAACACAAATGTATTCTCATGGTATGTTTAGAGAAGGGCATCAGAAGACAAAACTAGATGACATTTGTAGAAAGTGATGCCTTATATCACACAACATGTTTCAGTTCAGTTTGGTGAAATGCCAGTGCAGGTTTCTGTTTATGTTGTGCAAACAACAGCCTGCTCTATGCTAACAAAATGTCTGTTCGGCAATATGCAGAACAGGTTTTTGATAATTTTAAATTATATGTTACTTAAATATATTTCATTTCTAAAATAAATTTCTTTTTGTATATGAATTTACTTATTTGATCTAATTCTCTTACTCCTTATTTCTATAAATAATTACTATTATGTGTTTTATGATAAAGTCTAAACAATTTGTTACAATTGTGTTCAGAAGAGTTGAAAAACTAGTTATCTAAAATTTTAATTTGTCATTGAATGGTTAGTCTAAAATTTTGAATTCTCTGTTACTGATCTCTGTCATACCAGGGAGCCCAGCATGCGACATAGTATTCCAGCAATGTCTCACCAGTGCTGAGTACCGTATCACCTCCTTTGGCTTGCTACTGTGTTTCAGTACAAATCTAGGATTACACCATATCAGTACATCAAGTCATAGTAGAATAGTTAATTAAATTCTATCACATTTCAAATTAATGTTTAATCATTCGGTTATGTATAGACTGCTCTGAATACCAGAGCCATTTATATCATGTGTTATCTTCAGTTTTCACTTCAGCAGAAGACATTGCACCTGGAAGTTATTTCAGCCCCCAGCCTTCAGAATTTTGGTTTTGAAAGGTGTGGCCCTTCCAAGGCAGAAATCATGGCCCCCTGGCATTCAGTTAGCACAACTTGGACCAAAGTGTTCATGAAAGATTATTTTCAATTTTATACAGAGAGAAATACTTGCTTATTTACCAGTACAGACAGTAGTTTATATGATTTGAGTACCATTTGAGTACCATTGAGTACCACACATTTAATCTTCACCTGGTGTATATAGAGGAAAAAAATAAAATATTTGAGAGTGAATATTTGCCCTATACAACCAGTAAAAATGTTCAGATCTAACAAAGCAAGAAAAAGTCGAAATAAAACCTCCCAAGTTATAGGTTTTTTTTTTCTTTACTTTAACTTTTTCTTTTACTTTACTTTACTAAAACAGCCTTCAAATTAGATTTGTGAGGGCAAGAAAAAATAACAGTATCTGCCAATGTTTCTTACAGTCTTGTGTTCCTGTTAGATCAGCTACTCATGTTGAGTAATATACTCAGTGGAACATTGCAACTGGAGAGGTCTCTTGGTCATTTCTAATTGCCTTTATAAATAACAATCTGTTACTGCCATATTACGGTAACAAAGGCATACGTAACCTCAAAACTGGCAGGAACATAACACATTCACCACTGGGAAACCACTGGTACGCGGATACCTTATTTCATAGAATCATAGAATGGTTTAGGTTGGAAGGGACCTTAAAGATCATCTAGTTCGAAACCCCCTGCCATGGGCAGGGACACCTCCCACTAGACCAGGTTGCTCAAAGCCCTGTCCAACCTCGCCTTGAACACTTTGAGGGATGGGGCACCTACAACTTCCCCAGGCAACCTGTTCCAGTATCTCACCACCCTCACAGTAAAGAATTTCTTCCTTATATCTAATCTTAATCTCCCCTCTTTCAGTTTAAAACCATTACTCCTTATCCTATCACTACTCCCTGATAAAGAGTCCTTCCCCATCTTTCCTGTAGGCCCCCTTTAGGTACCGGAAAACCGCTATAAGGTATCCCTGGAGCCTTCTCTTCTCCAGGCTGAACAAGCCCAACTCTCTCAGCCTGTCCTCATAGGAGAGGTGCTCCAGCCTTCTGCTCATTTTTATGGCCCTCCTCTGGACGCTTTCCAACAGGTCCATGTCCTTCTTATGTTGGGGGCTCCAGAGCTGGATGCAGTACTCCCAGCGGGGTCTCATGAGAGTGGAGTAGAGGGGTAGAATCACCTCCCTTGACCTGCTGGCCACACTTGTTTTGATGCAGCCCAGGATGCAGTTGGCTTTCTGGGCTGTAAGTGTACAATGCTGGCTGACATTGAGCTTCTCATCAACCAACACTCCCAAGTCCTTCAACTCAGGGCTGTTCTCAATCCATTCTCTGCTCAGCCGGTATTTGTGCTTGGGATTGTCCCAACCCAGGTGCAGGACCTTGCACTTGCGTAAAAGTTCATGAAGTTTGAATGGTCTCAACTCTCAAGCCTGTCCAGGTCCCTCTGTGGACATTTACACAAATGCAAATGATTAAGTTATGCATTCTCCAGATTCAAAATGGCAGCTAATGTGCTGCAAATAGAATTTCACAGAATTTCATTATAAATTTGAAAAGCAATAAAAAAGGTACACTTCAGCAAAATGTTTGCTACAGAAAGACAGTAAAATAATAACACTAATGGTAACCGCTGAGATTATCTGTTTGGGTTTTGTTTGGGTTTGTGTTTTGGGGTGTTTTTTGGGTTTGTTTGATGTTTTTGTTTTGTTTTGTTTTGGGTTGGTTTTTTGTTTGGTTGGTTGGCTTTGGTTTTTGGTTTTTGTTTGTCCCTACTGTTATTTAGAAAAAATTTAAACCCTGAATTTATAAAACTAAGTAGATTTTCCCCTTCCTCACCTTTCACGCTCACACCTCTCTCTCTACCTGTCTCTTCCACACAAATATAATTTGTGAGATAATATGCAGCAAAGAAAGGAAGAATAACACATTTTGAAGAATAAAGTGAATCTTTTATATGAGTTATGAGGTATAACAGGTCTTGTGTATTTTAAAGCATAATGATCTGATTTCTGTTTACATCATTGTGATGCCTTTTCTTGCAAGGGCAGCATGAGTTTTTACAATAAATGTAGGATTGAACTCTGAATATTAAGCGCATGTGTGTATTTTGTATTTATGTCTATCAGTGCTTTGAATTAAGAAAATGATGGAGATAATTCTACTTTAAAGTTGTTCTTTTGTTAGTTTCTCTTTTTTTAATAAGGCCTTTGATTACAAATCATTTATACATACTTTGAGAGAGGTACCTTTAATAACTGATCAAACAAAGTGAGATTAAAGAAAATAACAAATTTCTATCATCTAACCTCAATAATATTCAGTTAATGATAATGACACGACACATTTGAACTTGTATGATAAACAGAAAAAAATAATGAAATAAAAATAAGTTGAGTCATTGAAGGTAATTATGGTAATTTTATCTAGCTCAATTTCTCTTTCAAAAGAACACGTAATTGCTCTGATATTTTGTTTCCAACCACCTTGTCTCTGAGCCAATACAAACTAAGGGCAAACTGGATTACAAGCTCCCCTTTCTCCCTGCTGTTCATCAAAACTTTAGCTGACTGAAAGATTCAAAGCCCTCAGTCACCTTTCTGGATCCTGTTCATATTCCAGTTTTTGTTGTGAGGTGAAGGTGTAGGGGTTAAGGGAACAGGGGAGTTTAAATGTGGGGGGAGATTATACCCCATGAGAAATAAATGCCATCTGGTTCCAAAGGCAGTCTGAGACGCAGGCAATATGCTAGCTATAAAGTGTGTTCCTTGACACATTTTGAATGTGTTGTTAATTTTTAATGTTCATCCTTTTCCTTTCTAATTGCCATAATGCTAAAACAGTAATTTGTGTTCACAAAATACTTTTAAAGAATTATCTCCATTTCATTCAAAGTAAAATGGATTAGATTAGTTTAGGTGTCAGAGCTCATCCCATCTCTATGCAAGGCATGGTGCAGGGGTGTTGCTACCCATCCAGTTACAAGAACAATCTCATTTAGACACCAAAACGAAAATAATGACCAGCATCCACTGCTGCTTAATTGTAAGCTCCTGAAAAATCAGGTGGAAATTAGCTAAGTTTCACCTTTTTTTCACCTTTCTTAATAAGGTGTCATAACTTTTTTTTATTACTTTAATCCTTCTGAAGTTAGAGTGATCAAGTTCTCTCATTTCAGAAGTGAATTTTCTTATTTCCTGCAACATGTCTTATCATATTAAGGCCTGTTTAAAAAAAGTTGGTACCCACTGCAGTAACTTTTAACTTCTCCTAAGTAGGATTTTTGGTACAACTAATTCTACGGGGTTCACAACCTATCTGACTTAGGTAAACTAAATACCATATTTATACCACCGGAATCTGAGCATAATAAAACACTTGGGGAATTCCAGTATCTGCTTTAAGATAACATTCTCCCACATATATCAACACCCAGCTTGCACTTCTGTCCAGTCTCACTTTTACATCTCTCTTGCAAAGGTGTATGCAAAGCTGTATACAAATATAATGCTTCTTGAATCAATATTGTATTTAATAAACATTGGATTTCATCATGTGATTTCCCGGGAATGTTAAATAGATATAAAAACGGGGGGTGGGGTGGTGGGGGAATACTAGCACTCCGGATGGAGAATGGATGTCTGCTTGGATTTGTGCAATACTTCATACAGTGTAATACTAATCTTGAAACACTTAAATTAATCTGTAATACGTATGATTAGGTAGTATTTTCTTTTCTGTTCTATTTATGTATAGAAGTTAAAAAAGATATTACAAACGGAAGTAGCAGAGTAGCATTATTATAACGCATAGTATGAGCACCTATTTTCTTGTCAGACTATAAAAATATGAACTGAATGAATGTTTATTAGGCATGTTTTATTAATGTATTAATTATTTATAAACTGTATGAAGTTCCATTTTATGTATAAAATGTGACTGTCAACAAATTCTGATAGCAACTGGAGGAAATTTAAATGTCTTTCCTAGAGAACATAGTCATAAAATGCAAAATGTGGGCCTTTTCTTAAACGTCTCGAGAAACAGAGTAGTTTTTCATTGCTGACATGTCTGATATACTTTATTTTGTTTTTCTTCTTCTCAAATTCATAATAATTCTCAGGAGTAAGGTCTTTTCTTAGTAAGTACTGCTTGACATTTACTTTTACATACATGATAGATATTTGAAAATAAGCATCTGTCAATGCTATGGCATTAAATTTAAACTTAGTAGTCATGCAAATAACTTGGCCTACAGATCTCATCAGCATCTTTTCAATTTTTCAGACAAACAAAATAAAAAAACAAAGAACAGAACAAAGCAGAACAAAGCAGAGCAGTTCTCCCCTTTGTCAGTATCAAAGAATTGCTGGTTAGAAATTTACACACCTACTACTATCATACTAAAGATATGCAAGAAGGGATGTTTGAAGGTTCTGATTATATCAATTCACCTTTTCCTCTAGTGAATTTAAATTGAAAGTTTAATTTGCAACAATGGATTAAAAAATGGATGTTAGCCGTTAGAGATGTAGCTTGATCAAAATCCCATGATGCTATTTAAAGGACAAAGCGAATTAATCTTTATCTAAGTGTTTTAATGTTACGTATTTTGTCCAACACTCAGAAGAGATACCTCAAAGAGAGTATTCAATTTGAAGGTTGGGTTTTTTTTTTGCATAAAAGATTTTTTTTCTGAATTTGAACAAATCTGAAAGGAAGCAGACAAGCCTTTCTTAAAACACTTGTCACTTTGGAAACAAAAAATTCAGATGTGTTTTATTTCTCTTTTACTATATTATATTTGAGGTTTTTAAATATTCACAAGCATTTATTTTGAAAACCTTTTCTGCATTGGGGAGACAAGAAGAGGTATTACAGAATTTAAATGTTAGGGTTTTATTAACTGTCTTTTTGAAACACACTTACAAGTGATTTTCAAAAAAATGTTACATGAAGTTGAATCAGCTGTATGTCCTTGGAGTGATGAAAGCTAACCACCTACAGGCCTGCATTACTAAGAGTGCAGCCAAGAGTTTGAAGGATTTCTCTCAAAGTATTTATTTCTATTTGGCACTTAGGAGTCTGCATCTGGAGAACGTACACAGTTTTAGGCTCCAAAATACAAGAGGGGAACAGATACATTGGACCAAGTCCAGCAAAGGGTCACTGAGATGATTAGGGAGCTGAAGCACCTATAAAAGGAAGCGTGGAAAGTTTGTTTAGTCTGGAGAAGTCAAAGCGACATCGTTTTTATTGCTGTCTTCAATTACCTAATGGAAAGTTATGGAGAAGATGAAGCCAGACTCTTCCTTGAGTTGAATAGTGAAAAGGTAAAAGGCAACAGACACCAGTTGTTGGAAGGGAAATTTGAATTAGACATTAGGAAAACAAAATTTACAGTAAGGTCATCAAACACTGGAAAGAAATTAACAAGAGGGGTTGAAGAGTCTCCAGTACTGGAGAAAGCCAAAATTTGACAGAACAAGGCCCTGAACAACATGACTTTGAAATTGGATTTTATTTCAAGCTGGTCCTGCTCTAAATGGGGAGGTGGATCAAGTCACCACCAGAGGTGTTTTCCAACCTAACATGTTATATGATTCTGTGCCTAATTTTCTTTTCTTTCATGTACATTATCTTCTACATTCAGTCTAGTACCATGTCATTGCCACCTATTTCATGCTTTCTTCTGTCCAGTGGTGAGGATGTATTAGTGCTGACAATGGACCTTATTTCTCTGCCTCTTGTCCAGTCCCACCCAGTAGTTATCTTTTTTTATGTTTCTTTCCCCCAAAAAAGGTGCAAAGGTAGACCTATTCCTTTTGCAGGATTGGGTCAGAGGCATAAAACGGGATTAAGTCTGCCTTAATTTCAGGAAACCCATAACCTCAGAGAGGAGAAGTCAGAGTCCTTTGAGGTGAAGCCCTCAACATGGAGTTCTCTTCCTTTGCTTCCAACCAGGTTGAATTGTCTGTGGAAAAGGATTCATGAGGAGAATAGTTCTCTTTTCCTATGCAAAGTCTTTGAAACTTCAGTATCTGAAAGCAAGCAACACTCGGCTATTCCATGATCGTTTTTTTTGCTCTTGGTTTCATGAAATATTGAGATCTTACTTCATCTTATTAGTGTACCCCCCTATTTCCATATTCTTTGGGAGCCTATCTTGCTTCTGAATAACGTTTGGACAGTCAAAAGCTGATTTTACTTAGATTTTACTATTTCTGGTAAGAATAACCAAACTACAGCGTACTCCATCTTTATTTCATTTCCCTTTCCTCCTGTTCTTATGTGTTGGAGTGATATAAGTCTACCAGTGAATACCCTACAGAACAGATTTACATTGTGGTGCTGTTAAAACAAAGAAAATATAGAAAATTTTAGTATTATTTTCACCACATATTGAAAATTTATGCATAATAAAATAAAAAATAATCCAGTTTCATGAAATAATTTTCAGACAATTCTAAGCTAGAAAAAATATTTTTCTTTTCAGTTCTGCATTTCTTAGTGTTACCTCCATTTCCCATTCTGAGACCAGTACTAACTCCATTCTTACATGGTTGCCAAAAAGCATGACACAAGTCGAACTGTTGAACTACTGCAAGCATTACAAATCCCAAAAAGATCTTTTAGGGTCCTACCTCTCTATGTGCTGTCCAAAACATTCAGAAATCAACAAGCTTTTCCTTTCATACAACCAGGGCAGTTACTGCTGCTTATTATGTTCCCAGAGCTTTCCTGCTGACAGTACACCTCACATAGGTAGAATATTTCTCACCACTGCCAGCCCTGCAAAGGTGATTGCCAGTTCACACACTTAGCACCTCGGTATCCCGTGCCACAATTTACTACTTTATGTGGAAATAATATGTTTGTATGGAGAGTCCACCTTTTCTTGTGTGAGTGGAACTGTTATTTATTCAATTGAATAAGCAGCATTTGTATGCAGCCTTAATCATGAGCATTTTGGAGACTAGCATCAGGCACTAAGTACAGTCCTGTCAAATAGCTGGCAGTGGATTAACTTTGACACCTAGAAACATGCCAAATTCTGACAGAATAAGAGCTCGCTGTATACCCAATGTCAATCATTCACTGGGTGCCACTCCAAATGCTTATCCTGTTAGTGATGACATCAATCTGCATTGGCATTCAAAATGCTGCTGCCCTTTGAATATAGAAAGCAATAGACAAAACCCTAAAGTGCATGCATTTTAGCAACCACCTCTCCTTCCCTAAAAGCTGGTGGCCACCTCTAATGTGGAAATGCTGCTTTATTAATGGGTCAGTTAATTTACACACCTGTTTGCAAAAAAGGGTATCTTTACTGTATGGATAATCTATTGCCCTACAGTCAGGCTCACTTGCAAACAGAATGATTTCCATCATGTACTAAAACTTCACTAGGGAAGTGGTCATCCCCTTGTACTTGGCACTGGTGAGGCCGCACCTTGAGTACTGTGTTCGGTTTCGGGCCCCTTACTACAAGAAGGACATTGAGGTGCTGGAGCACATACAAAGAGCAATGAACCTGGTGAAGGGTCTAGAGCACAAATCCTATCAGGAGCAACTGAGGGAACTGGGGTTGTTTAGTCTGGAGAAAAGGAGGCTGAGGGGAGACCTTATTGCTCTCTACAACTACCTGAAAGGAGGTTGTAGTGAGATGGGTGTTGGTCTCTTCTCCCAAGTAACAAGTGACAGGACAAGAATAAATGGCCTCAAGTTACACCAGGGGAGGTTTAGATTGGATATTAGGAAAAATTTCTTCACCAACAGGGTTATCAATCACTGGAACAGGCTGCCCAGGGAAGTGGTTAAGTCGCCATCCCTGGAGTTATTTAAAAGACATGTAGATGTGGTGCTTAGGGACATGGTTTAGTGGTGGTTTTGTCAGGTTAGGTAGGTTAATGGTGGTACTCAATGATCTTAAAGGTCTTTTTCAACCTAAACTATTCTAGTGATTCACAGAGCTGTTTAGTTCTAATTCTAGTTACATCTCAAGTTTTAAAGGCCTACTCACAGTAACACCTGATTACACACATACTTTTTATATGCTAGCCTGGTTATTAAAGCACTCACTAAGTGAGAGAAGTGAGACCAGGGTTCAACCTGAGGGGTTTCAAAACTATAACCACCAGATGTTTATTTGATCTATTGTCTTCATAAATCCTGCATTTCTACCTGCACAGTGACCCAACCCAGGACCAGCTTTACATTTTCCCTTTTCATTCTCTCTCTCTTCTTCTCTAATCCAGCAGAGTGAGCACGACCTTGTGAAGTAGCAGGTGAAGCAGGTGAAATTGAACACATCTCCTATTTCCTGGGCAAGTGTTCTAACTATTAAACTGTTCAAAAGAGGAGTAGCTCTGTACCAGAAGTAATGGATTAAAAAGTGGGCTACGTTCAGCTAAGTCATTGCCTTTGGGAATGAACCCTACTAGCCAGATCATACTTGACTAGAGATCCCTAATAAACAAGACTGAGGCAAGTTCTTAAGCTCTTAAAAAAGGCCAATCATTTAATTAGGATATCTGTCCTTCCCTTCATCTTGTAAGGTTACAACTAGAAAAAAAAACAAACGAAACCAAACCAAGCCAATCTAAACCAAACCAAACCAAACCAAACTAAACTAAACCAAACCAAACTATAGCTGGAAATACACTTTTTCACCATGTATTTCCTATTAGCCATCAATAATCCCTTGGTCGGAATGTAGCAGCCATGAGTAACTCTTTGGAGACATGTCTCTCTTGACAGAAGACTTGGTGTTTGGTCCCCTGAAAAACTCATCTCAGACCCTACAACTGTTTTTTGTGTTCAAGATACAGAAATTGGGCATTCAATTTAGAGATCTTGTAGAATCATATCATCAAACACACTTATGAAACAGCCTGTCACAAATAATATACTTGTACTACTGTTTAGCTGCTACAATCCAGTCAGAAGGTTAATTTCAAGTGGTGTATTTAGGCAAAGCACACACCAGAGCTACTGTGCAACTACCAAGCTCAAACAGGAGCAGGATTCTTATTCCTCTATCACACCGGCAGATACTAACTCTGAGGCTTTTGCAGGCCCCTTTTAAGCCATCTCAGAAAAATAGTAATGCCTTAATCTGGACTAGCTAAGTGATATGAACATTCACTAACACAGACTGGACTTGTACTCTCAAGGAAACTAGATCTTAGACCATCGAATACTTTCCCTTTGCATTATCAGACACAACTGCATATGATTTCTTCCATAAATTTAGAAGCCTCCTTCATAAAAGACGATTTCTCTATTTGAACTTTTAGGTGATTATTCCAGTAACAAACTTCAGCTAAGGAACGTCTAACATGCCTGAAGCCAGTTTGTCACAAATGAAGGACTGAGGTAGCATGTCTGTATTATATTGCGCTGTGCAAATATTGCAGCTTGCTTAGAGTTATCCGAGGTATTGGAACAAGGTCAACACTGCTGTAGATTTAGGCACCAGCCAACTTGGTAGCTGCATAAACTGAACCTTTTTTAAATTATTTTTTATTTTTCCTTGATAATATACGTAGCTGATCAGTCATTTACAAATCTTGCTATTAAATATCCAAATCACATAAGGCATCTGAGCTTCTGATCTGAGTCTGATAATTCCACTGAAGAAAAAGCACAAAAATGTTAGATATTGCACTGCCAAAGTAGTTCCAAGGAGCTGAGCTTAGTGTATGCAATCTAGCATCAATGGCTTAAAAAGGCGCCTTTCTACTGCTGTCATGTGGAGGTCAGTGTTTGCACTCTAGTAAATAGCTGCGATAAAACCTGAAGTATTAGTGACATGCTTAAAATTCAGGCAATGTGGAACAAGTGCAACTGTCAGCAATAGGAGGCCTTGAATAGCTGTAAAGGTTAAATATCAATTTGTTTAAAAAAAGAAGTCAAACTCATTCCTCCACCATAAACTGCAAATCTGATGGCATTCAACCCATTATCACTCCTGTCAGACATTTGAATTTAAAGTGTTTGACACCCCTAAAAAACCGAACAGAATCTTATTAAATATAGATTACTTTGTAAAGGTTTTTTTAAATACGTTCTTAATTCCATAAACAGAAGCTTAGAAAACCTTGTTTAGGAATCCAAATTCTGTGCTCGATGCCAGTTCCAAAGGCAGTGAAGGTTTTGTATTGACTTCAGTAACTTTTGGATCAGGCCCTTAGGATTTGAATACATCAAGAAAAGGTAAGACTGGATGCAGAAAAGACACATTTCTGACTGACCTCCTTGCTCTTGTCTTACTAATTTTTTTTAGGATATTTTATGTTTTTACATGGCAAATTATCAGTTTTATGTTTCCTATGAAGAAACAGAAAATGTTGTTTCTATAGTAATGAATGTTTTCTTTTAATCTGAAAGGCATACCCAAACATTTTTAAGAGTGTTAAATTTACGTAGGTTTATGCCTAATTTTTGCTTAAAAAAGATTAAGTAATGGGTATAAATTTAACTTTGAAAGTAGAAATTTTTTTTTTAAAAATATTTGTGGAAGGTATAGAATATTTGAAATTGAAAGCTTACAGGTTAAAATCTGATTCCAGTAAATCATGATAAAAACATCATCAACAACAATAATAGTAGCTACACTGAGATTTTCTGTACCACTACTAGACTGGAAAAGGTTGAGATCTGAAATCAAGCAGAAGTTTATTTTTCAATATTCAAATCAGTGATTTCAACACATTAATTTTCTGAATTTATGTATAAGCACATCATTCAGTTTCACCCGTTGATAGCATGAGACATTTCTGACATTTCGTGGGTAGAATACAGCATTTCCTCAGTTGCTCAACATTCTTTTATTTTTTTGATTCTAGTATTTTCTGTATTGTAAAAGCATCCTACCAACTCTTGTTGGTATTGGCATTCATTGATTTTTCTGCCTTTGAAATCTAGACAGAAGCTGAATGATTTCTCTGGTGGATACTTCAAATTTTTAAGGTATTTTAAAATTTCTTGTCTTGTGGTAGGAAACTGATTAATTGACAAGATTTCTTTTCCAGTTGCTGTAAAATTTGGATAGGATTGTTTATTTCGGATACGATTCCTGAGTTTCTTATAAACTATCTCGAGCCTTTTTCATTATAATCTACCCCTTTACTTAGCAGTATTAATCTGTAATACAGGCTGCTACTAGCAGAAGCCTTTGTTGTACAGCTTCTTTGAACTCCTCAGATATGCCAGCATGTAAGTCTATATCTTAGATTAAAACTATAATACATACACATGTAAATCCCTTGTTTTGTAAGTGTATAGACAAGAATTTTCTCAGGAACAATGTCATTATTAATGAATAGGTGAAGAATTAATATCTGAGCTCTTCCTGCCTGTTCCTAAGGGACTTTTAGGAGAAATCATACAGGCAAAGCTTGTGCTGGGGGGCTGTTTCCCTTCTGTGTGTCCACCAGGGCATGTCCTCCCATGTCCCTACATAGGTTTGCCCACCCAGCTCTTATCAGTTCCCGCCGTTTTAGACCCTGTCCTGGTTTGTCCTCATGTACATTCTGACATCAGCTCTTCGCTCTGCTCTCCTCTAGGTGGCAACAGAGGAAGGAGAAATGCAAAGTGCTCCTCTGGCTTGAAGGAACAAAAGGTCGAGGATCAAGAGAAAGAAAGGGAAAGAGAAAGAAAAATGGAAGGGGGAAGGGAAGAGCTTCTAAGAGTTCTTCTTTCCTTGTCCTTCCCTGGTCTACAAATATTCCTGACCAGAGGATATTAGCCAGTTTTTTATATTAGCTTGTTACCTGATCTTCCTTACAAGGAGGGATGGTGGAACAGGCTTCCAAGCTGATCAATGTTTTTCTCAGCAGTGGGATGGAGCTCCTTATTTCATTTCTACTGTGTAGAGTGTAGTGACTTCAGAGCTGGCCGGCCTTGCCTGGCTAAAGACCTGAGCTGAGCCATCAGGAAACACTGTGGAAATAAGGTGAAATATCTACATAACTTTAATGGATGCATATCTTCTGACACATTTTAAAGACAATCTTGATATAAAAGCCTCCTTTTAAAAACACTGTTGCACACGAACTCTGGTATCTTGCAATAAAGTCCTTACTGTTAATTTTTACTTATCTCTTAAAAAAATGAAACAAATGCAGCTTTTCTTACTGATCCAACGAAAAGGAAAAGTTATTCAATGACTCCATACATATTAGAGCTATTTCTGTAGATTTTGCTGTGTCATATGAACAGACAACTTTACACATAGCAGTAGCAATTATCAATAATTACAGTTCACAGTCACAATGCTATTTTTAAGCCTCTGTCAGTGGTCCCATAATACCATAAAATGTTATTTTAAAGAAAAAAAAAGGTGGTTAGCTTTCTGATAAGAACTAAAAAATAATTCTGCAAATACCTGAAGTTTGATAGTTCTAAGTCCAAACCTGTAAGAATTTAAAACTTCAGAGAATACTTTGAATTCATGTACACAACTGAAAATATGCTTGTATTATTTATTTTAGTAATGCCCCTTAGTATTATTCTGACATTCTTGTGCAGAAATGTGTACTATTAGATCAAAACAAGCTATAGAAGTAAGGCAGGAAGGATAAGTCTGGAGGTTACCTAACACTCCTATAGCACCCGGACACAAACATGGGGTTTATGGTGAGTAGGGGATGTCACATCAGCTAGTTCTGTGAACTGTATTGCCAAGAGTGATTAAAAAGAAGTCCAAGGAATGCAGGTGTGTGGAAAGTTCCTTAGTAAAGAGAGGCAGAAAAGACTGTGATCAGTCATAGGATGACACAGACTACAGAAAGCAAGCTAGTGCATTAAGAACTAGGCTAAATAAGGTTTTCTTACAGATTTGAGAAGACAATCATGCACAGGTATGTGCCATGGTTTCAGCTGGGATGGAGTTAAATTTCTTGCTAGCAACTGGTATAGTGCTGTATTTTGAATTTGGGATGGAAACAGTGTTGGTAAGACACTGTTGTTTTTGGCTTTTTCTGTTCCTCATACTGCCCCACCAGCGAGTAGGCTGGGAGTGCACAAAAAAATTGGGAGGGAATACAGCTGGGACAGCCGACCCCAACTGACAAGAGGATATTCCCTACCATGTGATATCATGGTCAGTATATGAAGCTGGGAGAAGAAGGAAGGGGGGGACATTTGGAGTTATGGTGCTTTGTCTTCCCAAGTAACCATTAAGCATGACAAACCCCTGCTTTCCTGGAGATGGCTGAACACCTGTCTGCTGATGGGAGACAGTGAATGAATTCCTTGTTTTTCCTTTACTTTGCTTACGTGGGCAGCTTTTGCCTTACTTATTAAACTGCCTTTACCCCAGCCCATAAGTTTTCTCACTTTTACTCTTCTGATTCTTTCTCCTATCCCACCAGGTGAGAACTGAATCAGTGGCTGCATGGTCCTAGCTGCTGGCTGGGGTTAAACCACGACAGTGTGATATATATCTTCTTGACTACACCTAAAGCGAGGGATCCAGAAGGACGTACAAACTAATGAGTGTAGTGAATGTAGCAATCTAGCTGTAAATGAACTCCAGAAGATGTGGTACATTGGAGTATATCCCTACCAATGTCTCCCAGATCTGTCTCCTGATATTTTACAGCAGTTTTTGACTACTGTGCTCTTCCTGGTAAAACAAATCATGTTTTTTTGGGAAAAAAAAAAAGAAAGCTTTATCTTCCCTGAATTCTGTATGTGCCTGTGCCTCCTAAATAGGAACCACTTACAAATGACATCTTAATTCGACCTTCTAACTATTATGGTTAGTAGCTGTGGGAAAACTGTTCAGAGGAGAAGTTGGGGAGTGGTTGTTCTGTGGCAATCCACGGTTACATCTCCAAAGAGTAGCAGAGAAGGAGGTCTGTGCTTATAGGGTCAGAGAACACCAACAAGGCAGTCTGCCTAGGGATCATGGTTAATGAAAACAGGCTCAGACAGACAGTCCCTGCAGACCCTTATTCCTGTAGGTGTGCTGGTGATGTCAAATAACGATACATGTAAATGAGTAAAGACTGATTCAGAATTTCTGGAATCTTTCTGATCAAGTGATGATATTATAGGTTTGGCTTGAATATACAGAATTCATACCTAAGAATGTGATTTTAGACTAACAGGAACATAGAATAATGATTATATTGAGAAGCCCTTTATAGCTTTCTTCTTTCTCAAGATTCCTTTCCTTTTTGGACAACATTCTTCACTTTTACAGAATTTATGTTAGGATTCTCTGTTCTCTTTCCAACTTGTTTAGTTTGCACCGCTTAAAAAAGCCTCATTTTGCCACTCTGAGGTTCAAATGATTATAGAAATTTCCAAACCTCTCTGCATAGCCTTCCCAGTTCAGTCCAGCAAGAGATATGAATCTAGAACCAGGCTAGGGAGGTACAACATCTTACCTCCTGATTTCATTAAGGCACAGCACTGTGTATACAGGATTTGTTTATCCTTCAGGGCAAGATCTGACTGTACCAGAGCAGCTGGACAATATGAAAGATTGGAATAGAAAGTCAGACTATTACTGCCTGTCTTTCTAACATTAAAAGCTATTGCTTTCAAGCTTTATTAACTTAACACTACAGCTTTATATGTCCAAGCATCACAGAAGGGTTATAATATTCCTTTATAAGCGTATGAGGTAATTCCTGACTTTGATGAGCCCAAAAGATAATTCAATAAGAAGAACATATCCCACTGGCTGAAGAAGAACCTTTTTAAATGACAAAAGAAATGAACTCAAGTTTCTCCAGAAGGACACTATTGTGATTACATGGAAGTGTCAAAGTAAAAAATCATGTCTCTGTGATATAATGTTTTCAGCCTAGAAGAAAGGAAATTATACACAGTCCTTACAAACATATGTATCTTGGGAATATATACTTTCCATACCTCTAAGCTCAAAAAGCATGTCCTTGGGCAGTCATTCTGCACCTTATGAAATCTCTACAGAGTGTATTTGTATACTTATCTATGACAGGCCTCCAAATAGATTTGTATGTGTGCATTTATACCTTTAACTGTAAGCTAAATAGGATAAGTAAGGTGCTGGTGTGGATCATTTTACTGTTTAGTTCTTAGCTCAGTCTGTGTTATGAGTTTGACTTTGGCCAACTGGCGGTGTCCCAAACATTCCACAGGAAAAGTCTGTAAATTAGTGCAGATCAGTGATCATCCCTACTAGATAGGTTGAATGTGCTATATACACAGGTCTTGGTGAGGTAAGAGAATTTGGCTGCATGAGCACGAGTCATATGATCTTAGGGACGGAGAATGACATCTTATGCACTACATGCTCCAACATAAACAAAACTTTTGTCTATTTATTTAAATTGAGACTTGGGAGCCTTTTTTAGTGAGATCTGATATTGTACTTTTAATTTAGACAAGTAGTCCTTAACAAGTATTATAGCATTGATTACATAAGCACATTCAGTTTCTCCTTCAGTTGTACTTTAAAGTCATTCTTTAAAGCACAGTAATTACGTGCCCTCTTTTGAGAGCTAGCAGATATCTATTAATTCAGCAGTATGTGTATATTGATCTTCTAATCTTAACCTATTCTGTTTATTGTCCTTTAATAGAATTCTTCCACGTACATGAGTGCTCGTGAGAAAGTAGAAGAGAGATTTATGTTACCTAAGTAATTTAGATGACTATATCTAAAGATTAAGACTCCGCATAAAGATATGACATTCTTTGTCTTAAAAATTGCACTGTAATGTGTCTGTGGATTTTATCATATTGTACAGGATAATACAGGTGTGCTTACCTAAATATTTCCTTCTCTTTGAGTAAGAATAACTACATATACAGCATACTCTCCATATAAATAGTTAATGCAACATAAAGACAGAAAATGTTCTTGAAGTATTTAAATTTATGAACATATTTAAGTAGAACTTACCATGCTCTAAAGTAGAAGCAGTTACTATGCATTTTCCGCAGCATATACTAACATAATCTCTGTAATTTAGAAAAGTAGATATGATTTATTCTGTGCTTTAGGACTTATTTCATGACAGGTGATTGGCAGGTCTAGTTCTGCCCAAAGTCTGCAAGTAGGCTGAAGTATTCATTTTAACAGATCTGTGGACTGTATCACTTGAAGGACAGGCAGAGAGATATTTTTCTCACCACAATGTTTTAACTTTTCAAGGCATTCCCTTGGAGTCAGGATGCAGAACTTTACTTGAAGTGCAAAAAAGATGTGGATACAAAGCTTCTTTATGAAAAAGAAACAAACAAGTAATAAATAACTAGCATCTTGGTCATTATGTTCTCTGGAAGTTATTTCTCTTTCAGGCTGGTACCACTGTCATTTCTAACATCTGAAATAGACATAGAACATTACTTTGTCCATTTCCAAACAAGGTGGTAAATTCCTATCAGTTCTTGAAAATAATATCAACTGTCTTGTCTTCAGCTCTTTGTATCTTCCCCCGAAACATTCAGGCAATGGAAAGTGCAACTTCACCAGGGTCCAAGAAGCTGAGAGGTAAAAGTGCTGGGTTACAAAGGTGAGTAAAGGTTGAGGAAGAAAACAGTAGTGAAGATGGAAAGGAAACCCCGTGTCTTTTTTTCTCCTACACCCTCTGCCAAACACTCAGTACAACCAGCACTAGCTTTTGTGACAGATAGCTTCAGGAAGTACCTTCAAAATTATAGTGAATCATCTTATAAGGTGTATGTCTAAAATATAGGTTCTATAAATAACCCTATAAAAGTAAATATTTTCATTAACCAATATAAATAAATCAAACAATCAAATCAATAGTAACCTAAACCTGAGATTTCTATACTGTTGACAGTTCCAGTGAGATGAGTTAAATCCTTAGCATTTTTGTGCTGGGGTTTCTAGTGAGACATTGCATCTCTGTGTTATGCCTATATGCAGTCATGCAGCTATAATAGATTTTTATTGCTATGCAATGTTTACAGTTCACTGGTGTTTCTACTGAGAATTAAAATTATCAAGAACTTTTATTTTTATTTTTTCCCATCACTTCATATTTCCATATTCTGTTAATATTCTTTCTTACATAACGGTATACAGCTTTCTCATTAAGGAAACATCTCTCTTACTTTTCACAACACTAGCTAAAGTGCTTGAATATCAGTGTATCAAGACAGAAAATCACTCATAACTCTTTAATGGAGTACTATCAAGGGAATATTCCTCCACTCTTTGCAACTCCCTTCCAATTTTAGAAGCATTAAAGAAGATAACAAAGTATTTTCTTTGTTTCTATTTTCTTCATGCCTCTCTGACTCCTATTCATGCTTAATGTAAAGCTTTTCCTATTTTTAATGCTCAGATCAAAACCACCACTTTTTGGGGTTTTTTTGTTGCTGTGTGAATTTATAAGAATGAAAATTTAGCATATATGCATTTATTTATTGAAGAAAATATGGTTAAGATTTTCCAGAACAGGACAAAAACTAGTAAAGAACTGTGGATTTTAATTCCTGCAACAAGTTTAATTGTGACATTAAAGAATGTATCTTTCCTTCAATTTGTTTGCTAAGAAACTGAAGAACAATTCCAAAACTAGATCTAATTGTATTTCTTGGTCAAGGAAACAAAAAAAAATTTGAATGTTAATATATATACACACACATATATAATGTTTAAATATTGAATAATAATATAATTTTAGTAGTATATATTTAAAGTAATATATGTAGTATATTAGACAATATATAATGTAATACAGTATATACTATGTAGTATATAATATGTAATGTATAATCTATAATGTGCAATATCTATAAATATTAATTTTGTATATTCCCAGAAATTGAATCACAGAATCATAGAATCACAGAATGGTTGAGGATTGAAGAGGGCTCAGGATGTTATGTTGTCCAGCTTCCATGCTTAAGCAAGGCCACCTATAGCAGGCTGCCCAGGAGCATGTCCNTTAAATATTGAATAATAATATAATTTTAGTAGTATATATTTAAAGTAATATATGTAGTATATTAGACAATATATAATGTAATACAGTATATACTATGTAGTATATAATATGTAATGTATAATCTATAATGTGCAATATCTATAAATATTAATTTTGTATATTCCCAGAAATTGAATCACAGAATCATAGAATCACAGAATGGTTGAGGATTGAAGAGGGCTCAGGATGTTATGTTGTCCAGCTTCCATGCTTAAGCAAGGCCACCTATAGCAGGCTGCCCAGGAGCATGTCCAGACAGTTTTTGAACACTGCTGGCAGGACTCTTCCTAACAGCAGCCAAGGATGCCTTTCTTCTTCTTCGCCACAAGGGTACATTGCTGGCTCATGTTCAACTTGGTGTCCCTCAGAATCCCTAGGTCCTTCTCTGCAGAGCTGCTTTCCAGCTGGGTGGCCCCTAGCTCGTACTGGCTCATGGTGCTCTTCCTCCCCAGGTGCAGAACTTTTCCTTTTCCTTGTTAAATTTCATGAGGTTCCTGTCATCCCATTTCTCCAGCCCGTTGATGTATCTCTGGATGGCAGCATGACCCTCTAGTGTATCAGCCACTCCTCCCAGTCTTGTGTCACCAACAAACTCTTTGAGGGTACATTCTGCCCTATCCATCAGATCATTAATGAAGATGTTGAACAGGATTTGAGCTGATGTTGACCCCTGGGGTACACCGCCAGTTACTGGCTTCCAACTAGACTTTGTACCATTGGTCACCACCCTCTAGGCGTGGTCATTCAGCCAGTTTTCAGTCCACCTCACTGTTTACTCATGCAGCCTATCCATCAAAAGCTTCTCCATGAGGATCTTATGGCAGATTGTCCAAAGCCTTACCAAAGTCTAGATGATAGGCAATATCTACTGCTCTTCCCTCACCAACCAAGCTGATCAGTTCATTATACAAGTGTATCAAATTGGTCAAGCACGCCAATTTGGAGAAAGGCAAGGCAAGGCATGGCAAGGCAAGGAATCTTATCCACTTTTAAGTAGGATGAATCAAATATGTTTATTTCTGGAGAAAGAAGAGCGAGGCAAATGAACAGGAAAAGAATAATTTGTAATTGTGCATATACGAAAAATTAAATGAGCCACATCTTACCTGTGTATAAGTAACAAGAACAGCAAATCACAATGTTTTCTTGAAGGAAAAGCTCTTCTGGGCATGGAGCATAAAAAAATTAAACACCTGCTTGTGGCATTGGCTAGGTTTTGAATTCTTTTGAAATATTATGAAAAGTTTCCAGAAAGCTGAAATGAGAACTACGTTGATACATACAAGAAAAGAAGAAAGAGCTCTTACATGGTCAATTCAAGTTATTAAGCAGTAGTACATTAAGAATTTTACATGCCCAGGAGTTATGTTTTGAAGGACAAAACTGTGCCGTTTTCTGTAAATGATTAAGAATGAGGGATCACGAGTGCTGCTGCACGTGCAGCAGTCCATCATCTTTAAGCACAGGAAAATTTTCAAAAGGGCATATTCTGATCAGATTAAAAAATAGATAAATAAAAAAATAAAATAATAAAAAAAAAGGTCAAACTTTGAAACAGATTGCTCAGAAAGGTTGTGGAATCTCCACTGTTGGAGGTATTTGAAACTCAACTGGACAACGCCCAGAGCAACCGCACCTAAACTGGTCTTGCTTTGAGCAGCGAGTTTAACCAGGTGACCTCCAGAAGTCACTCCCAGGCTACACTATTCCAAGATTCAATGTTTAAGTAGCAACTATTTCAGCATCCGTGGACTTTTCAATTCTTAAGTTTAAAGGTAATCCTTTCAATTTAGTTTCACTTTTACACACTAAAATTTTTCATAAGATGGACCAGTTTTAAAGAGTCTGTATGCTTTAGAATGGCTAAATAATTGCAGTGTGAAAATTATTACAGCATTTTTGGTACTTCCCCTAATTATCACTTCTGGAGTATGTTCATAAAAAATGACTCTTATATATTATTAATGTAAAACTCCCCTAATTGCATTCATACATAAGTAATTATAAATTTTAACTTTTATTCATTACATTGGAGAGGTTGAGGGAATTGCTGACATTCAAAGAAGTTTTACAGGACTATTTTAGCAGCAGCTTAGGCAAAAAGTGTATATAAAAATCTACAAAAATTACTGGTATTTAATTCCTATGTTTATTTATTGTGATACCTTCAGAATAAAATACGTATAAATCTTTCTTTTTATATTAAGAGATCTTCTCCTACAAAACTTCCTACTGTATTGCTGAAATAGTTGATATGTTTTCTTTTTATGGTCTGACAATTTCTACGCTTTTGGTAATATTTTTTCATACTGCTTAATTCAATACAATTTAGAAATCTTAGCCACAAAGTAAGACTCTGAAATTGAAGAGAAAAAAAAAATCATAGTCAAGGACAAAAATGAAGGAAGCATAGGACCATTATAGTTCTCTAGACTCCTCCATACAGACAAAGAAAATAATCTCAGCTAGAGCTCTGGCTCAGAAAATTATGTAATATAGAATCCGTTTCCTTGGGTTTGGTTCAAAGGCATAAACAAAGAGGGCAGCTACTTAGTGCAGTAGATTTCTTACTTTGTTGATGTCAGAGGGGATGGTGATTAGCCTTTTCATCAAGGGCCCTTTTCTCTTATTTGACCATCTTTTTTTGCTGTTGCCACAGACTTATCTGCGTGGCATGTAAAATGACATTCCTTGCTGTCTCTTCAGCTCTGACAACAGCAACAACAGTTGTCAAGAATCTGTCACTTTTGACTGGTTCTGCCTTTCCCTCTTTCCTGTAGCTGGTGAATGTCATGAGACTTCTGTTTCCTCTTCCAGGAGCAGGAAGGAAGATCTTTTTTTTAAAAAAGGGTGGTGGAAACTGGATTACAGAATACAGCCTTGGGATACAAATTTAGTGACCAGAAAGGAAAAAGGCAGAACAAGGCCCCCTAATAAGGGTTGTCTTCTTTATTTCCTCTTGCTTCCCTCATCCCATTGTCCTGTTCCAGTTCTCCTCCTGGAAATCTTGAAAGCCTGACTTCAGCTTCCTAACACATGCACTGGACCACTGTCCAAGTCCCTTGTCTATGGCAGCCTTCCCTTTGCTAACATGCTTAGTGAGCGCGCTGCTCTAATGCTTTCAATTCATAGCCTGTGGAACTTGCTCTGACAGTGCCATCAAACCAAATTTCACTCTCTCCAAATATTCTGATTCTCACTTACTTCTACTATTCATAGACATGTTTCAGCAAAGGATCTCCATTTCAGTGTACACTTTAGAACGTGTTTAAATTTAAGAATACAAAATACACTACATAACAATTAGCCTAAACTGGTGCTTTAACTAAATACCTGCTAACCTCCTTTGCTGAACATCAGCCAAAGACTGAAGTTTTGTCAGGGAAAAACTCTCCTGAACTTCAGAATACTTTTACTGTATTGTAAATGAAGTCAGTACTTGACTTTGATGAAAGACTGCAAAGATGTCAGAGAAATAAATGAAATCTTTGACTCTGAAAAGTCAGAGAAATAAATATATAATGGATGAAATTCTGGTTTCATTGAGGTCAAAGACAAAATTCCTGTAGAACACAACAGAGTAAGGATTTCATGCCACATCTTTAGACTCAGTGACTAGGACAGAGTATCAGGCATCTAACTCCTCTCTCCTCCCTTGTGTTGAATAGTACTTTATAAATAGACCCTATGAAGTCAATAACACCATTTGAAGAATGGCATTAGCCAGCATGAATAAAGGCAATTGAAATGTACCTATTTTTACTAATGAACATGTTTTTAACAGCCAGACACAGAGCTAGGGAAATTACAGCAAATAGAGGATATTTTTGCAAGTGGAATTATTCCTTTTTATTTTTTAACTTTATTTTTTCTGAAAAAACCCTAAAAATAAAGACAAATTCCTGTGTTGGGATTTTTTCCTCCTTGGAAAACTGGAAAGAATAAGATTTTATATTTTGCTCCACTTCATAAAAAATATAATTATTGTCCCTACAGAAATTGTTACTCGCTTACATCTTGAGAACCCGTCCTCTATTTGTAACATATGCTCTAACAAAGCTTATTTCATACAGCACACGACATTTTGATGAATATGTTCTTATACTCATCATCAGATATTGAGGTTCAGTTCTAAGAAATAAAGAATATTCTGATTATTATTAAATAAACAACTGATGCTATTATATACACAGGCCCCATCATTTAAGACATATATAAAATACTTAAATTAGCAATTATTTAAAGTATGTTAGATAACCTTAGAAAATACTTATATATACAATATCTCATAAATCAAAAAAAAAACTTCCATGAGCGCAAGAGTACATGTTGAGGACTCTATGTTTGGAGCTGCTTCAGCTTTTAGGAGTTTCTATGGCCTCCATCAATATTTTGTGCAATGTTTTACACATTTCACTATGACTGAACATTTAAGCCATATCCACAATATAGTTGTTGATTTGAAATGTGAACCTGACATCATTATCTAAAGGATGGAGGTCAGTAACTGGCGGTGTAACATGAGCCAGCAATGTACCCTTGTGGCAAAAAAAGATGAATGGTATCCTCGACTACATTAGGCAAAGTACTGCCAGCAGGTCAAAGAAGGTGATCCTTTCCCTCTCCTCAGCTCTGGTGAGGCCACACCTGGAGTACTGTGTTCAGTTCCATGCTCCCCACTACAAGAGAGACAGATGGACGTACTGGAGAGAGCCAAACAAAGGGCCAGTAAGGCAGTGAAAGGACTGCAGCATCTCTCTTAGAGGAGATGCTGAGAGAGCTGGGACTATTCAGCCTAGAGAAGGGAAGACTCAGGGGGATCTCATCAATATATATGAATACCTGAAGGGAGCGTGCAAAGAGGATGGAGCCAAGATCTTTTCAGTGGTGCCCAGTGACAGGACCAGAGGCAATAGGCACAAACTAAAAAACAGGAGGTTCCCTCTGAACATCAGGAAACACTTTGTCACTGTGAGGGTGACCAAGCACTGGCACAGGCTGCCTCAGCATGTTGTGGAGTCTTCTTCCTTGGAGATATTAAAAACCTGTGTGGACATGGTTCTAGGTAGCCTGCTCTAGGTTAACGTTCTTGATCAGGGGAGCTGGACCAGATGATCACCTGAGTTCCCTTCCAATCTCAACCATTATGCAATTCTGAGATCCTGTGGCTCTGCAAAGCTAACTATACGTAATTGGTATGAGATGATGTTGAATGGACTCACATTTAATTCCTGTAACTAGGCATTTAATTCAAAATTTCCCAAGTATAAATTGTCTTATTCAAGCCTTTGTTATTTCCAAATGGAAAACCAATGCAAATGTCCCAGCTCAGTTGGTTTAGAGGTCGAATGCAAAATATTTGTTTTAAATGTAATATAAAATCAATAAGAAACAAAAAGGCAGAGGGAAAAGGAGGAAATAATGATTTTAGCAGGAGATATAATAAGATGCAATAATTTCTAAGCTAAAATTTATACAAGGCCATTTGATGAAATCAAATGCATTACAGAGATTGTAAGAGAGAACTTATTAATTATTGAAGCAAGTATCTAATTAACTTGATGAATCTTTGTAAATTAACTGTTTTCAGCTAATGTAACTCAAAGCTGTCGCTACTCATTTTTACAACTTGGGTAATATTGAGTATTTTGGGTTGTACATTGCATTACGTACTGATTTGGGTGTTTGTATGATATTAACAAAATGCCCCTCAGATACCTAGTATCACCCTTCCACTATAATCTTAGCATTGTGTCCAGAACTGACTTTCCAACATTGAAACATTTCATTGTTAAGCAGAAGTCATCAAAGTAATCGTTGCATTTACTGATAGGCTGTTAACTATGTTTTCAAATACTATCATCCTGAAAAAGCTTATTAATAGAAGTCATAAATCAGATAGGTGTGCCCACATCTCTTTTATTCTGAATAAGACAAATATGTAAGTAAAGAAGGTAACAGCAAATCCATACAAACAATTATTACATGAAAACCTATATAGGCATTGCTTATCCTACATCCATTAATTTTACACTGAAAGTTTAATGCCTTTGAGGTTTTAAAGATCCTATTCTTATTTCTTATAACTTAGACATTGTCAACCAAGTACAGTAGCACTGTGTTATGAGTAGTATATTTTAACTTTTATGAGGCACAGTAGTCACAAGACCTAATTCTGCTCACAGCAAGACTGTGCCACCCCACTGAGATCAACATATTTGTGTCATTTTCAGTGAATACAAACTTTGGCCTGTACTTTCCAAACATGAGACAAAATATTTTCTGAGACAAGTATTATAGAAATCATGATATGTTTTTCCTGCAGTGTTTTTTATTTCCTCTAATATTCAGCCTAATATGCTAGGCATCAGAGCGCCTTGCATGTGGGAAATCCCTTGTCACTGTTCAAATGAATGTTTAAGTAAAGAAGATGGGTCATAATTAAAATAGGCAAAGACCAAGCTCTAAGGAAAATTTTATAGAAAATTCTGGTAATATAATTTTATTGAAACCCGGAAGACATGGGTCCAAATCTCAACAGATCCAGAACTATTAATTCTTTATATACCTCATCCCTGGTGAGACCTCTACTGAAAATGGGTGGCTGTAGGTTCTGTAATAATTTTCTTTCATATGGCTTTCTGTCTGTGTGTGTTTGCATGTGTATCTTTTTCTTCTCTCTAGTAGAATGCGTCACAGTGCTGAAATCAGGAAGAATCTGAGGTCTATATGAACCAAAGCAAAAAGAGATGCCTTCTTTAAAGCTCTGAATTAAGCACACCACTTTCCCGAGGGAAAAAACCCAGCATCTAAATCTTTTGGAATTGTTCATGGTATCTTCCAAGCACTAACAAAATTAAAACAATAACTAACATAATACTAGATACACTATTACAAAAAATCTGTTTTGGAAAACCACAAACTGTGGGGATGTACTTTCTCTGAGCAGGTACAGATGGTACCATGAAAGAAAACTTAATTTGAAACTACTTATATTTTTTCCAGTACACTAATATTACCTTTAAAAGCATTTCTACTTTGCCAGATGGAAAAGGATCATATTTAACAGATGTGCAGAACTGATGGAAGATGATTTTCAGCATTGAGTTATGGTAGTGAGAACTTTCAGTTACGTTCATAAAGTGCTTTGACATCCAAAGATGAAAGGTACTGAAGAAGTGCAAAGCATTAACATCACACTCAGTGGTGAACAAACAGAAATGAAGGGTTTATGAACATGTGGAAGATATTTTTTTGTATGTTAGATTACCCTGTGTTGAATCTATTGTACTAAAGTGTATATTCCAAAAGTATCATGATAGCTCCATAGACTGTTTTTCCCAAAAATTATGATCTTTAGACATGACTTTAAGAGAAGATACAAAAAACCCCAAGCATCTGCTTTGTTTATTATTTTTCCTGTTCTGTTTCTCATTGTCCTACTGAGAGCCAGCGTTAAAATACCCCAGTGCATTTTACTTCTTTCCAGTACAACCTTTCCAGGTTGTTTATTAACAAACTAAAATGATAAAACTTCTGCCTATGGAGAAACTATTAGAAAACATAAAAGAGCCAGGAAACTACACCAGCTAGTAATGCAACATTATATTTTTTTTTGGATAAATGGCCTTTTGAGGATGTGAGCTAGAAAATATGAAAGTTTTCTAGTAGTGGTGGACCTATATTTTGCACTTCCACTTTCAATTCTTCTCCATTTCCTCATGCACATGTTGGCTAAAGATGGCCTGAGGTTAATCTTATACAGTTTTTCTAGTCATCCTCTCCTTTTTCTTACTAGTTAAATACCTCCATGAATACCTAGCATCATTTCTATGTAACCTCAACAAAGATCATGACAGACTGCAGCTGTTAATGTCTGTTATGTTGTTCTTGGGAATCTATAGAAAATAATGAAATACAGACTGACCGATTCCTTCATTTGCTAGCAAAGAAATTCAGGATCCCAAAGACAAACCCAAACCCCAGTGCCATTATATAGAACCCAAGAGGCCAGCATGTGTATTGTGCATTTGTGACTAAACCTTTAAACATAATACAAGAGAGACTTTCTGGGTTTAAAAAGTGTATAGCAGAGCTCTCCCTGTAAATTTTACCTTTGTTTTCTATTGAAGTGTGAACCTGGCATTTCTATGTATTTGTGTGCAAAGCTACTCTCCAGACTAAGCTTGTTAGCTTTATAGCTATTTCTTTCTGATCTAATATTTTAACTTCGCACATACAGATGTTCCGAGCTTCCATCATTTCACCATCATCTCCAACTTAGTTCTCTATTTTTTCATTTATTAATCTAATGAATTAATTTTTAAAAACTATGTAACTGTTTTTTTAATGTTCTTTGTGTGTATGTATGTGTACATGTACATACATCACCAGAAAGGTTCACAGAATGGTTGAGTTTGGAAGGGACATTTAGAGGTCACCTGGCTCAATCCCCCTGCTCTAGCAGTGTGACCCATAGCAGGCTGCCCAAGCACAATGACCAGACAGTTTTTGAATAGCTGTTGAAGAGTCGGTAGGGTTGTTTGGGTTTTTTTGTTTCCACCCCATAACTAAATTTCATGAAGAAGAAAAATCTTACTTAAAAACATACATAGATCAAAATTTTTCAGTGTCAAAGCAGTGAAAATCCTCTTAATTTTAGACTCCTGTGATTTAATAAATGAACAGTTATGATCAAGTTAATTAATTAATAACAACTTAAGTTTTTTGAATATTCTTTCTTACACTTTGTTGTGGTTTTGTAAGTGAAAAGCTTCCTTTATTGTTGACTTAGTCCTGTTGATTAATTCATACTTCCTGGGCTGTCATAAGTAATTTATGAATTTGCCAGCCAAAGAAAATTCGTGTGATGAACCATTGTGTCTTTGTTCAACATCTTAAGTAATCAGAATTGTCTAATTAAAAATTGACATATCAAGGTAATTAATAAACAAACCTTAAATGACAACCAAATTGTGGTTTGGAAAAAAAAAGTTTGCAAAATGGTCTTTAAAAACTTTACTCTCATGATTCATGAACGACAAAAAAATTCATTAGTTTAAACTCCGAAGTCTGTGGAAAGTTATGCTGAATTTCTTATGGTACAGCAGCGTAGAATTTGGCTAAATGTCACTTTTGTGGAACTTTATATACTCGCTTTGTGTAGAATAAAATAATGTCCATTTCACAAGTCTACAGATGAAAAGCATCATCTGGGACACCTATGTTGACTAGAGAAATAAATATTATTCAAACTTTGAAATGGAGAGCTTAATTTTTTATTTTTATTTTATTATAATAAATTTTTTTTTATTACTCTGTTATGTTTTCTGACAGCAGAAATGGGAAGGATTACAGGAAGCACCGTCTGGACCTGTTTATCCAGTTAAAGACAAATTTGTTTTATATTGTATGAAGCTTTATATTGTATGAGCTCTTGAGGCTGGTCTAAATTAAAACAGTTGGTTAGAATAGACTGGAGTAGACTATAGTAGATTAGAGTAGACCAGACCAGAATAGAACAGAATACAATTCTAATTATCTTCAGAGTGAATGAACAGAAAGAGCCCTTCCCTATCACCTACAATAGTGTATNATTTCTTTCTGATCTAATATTTTAACTTCGCACATACAGATGTTCCGAGCTTCCATCATTTCACCATCATCTCCAACTTAGTTCTCTATTTTTTCATTTATTAATCTAATGAATTAATTTTTAAAAACTATGTAACTGTTTTTTTAATGTTCTTTGTGTGTATGTATGTGTACATGTACATACATCACCAGAAAGGTTCACAGAATGGTTGAGTTTGGAAGGGACATTTAGAGGTCACCTGGCTCAATCCCCCTGCTCTAGCAGTGTGACCCATAGCAGGCTGCCCAAGCACAATGACCAGACAGTTTTTGAATAGCTGTTGAAGAGTCGGTAGGGTTGTTTGGGTTTTTTTGTTTCCACCCCATAACTAAATTTCATGAAGAAGAAAAATCTTACTTAAAAACATACATAGATCAAAATTTTTCAGTGTCAAAGCAGTGAAAATCCTCTTAATTTTAGACTCCTGTGATTTAATAAATGAACAGTTATGATCAAGTTAATTAATTAATAACAACTTAAGTTTTTTGAATATTCTTTCTTACACTTTGTTGTGGTTTTGTAAGTGAAAAGCTTCCTTTATTGTTGACTTAGTCCTGTTGATTAATTCATACTTCCTGGGCTGTCATAAGTAATTTATGAATTTGCCAGCCAAAGAAAATTCGTGTGATGAACCATTGTGTCTTTGTTCAACATCTTAAGTAATCAGAATTGTCTAATTAAAAATTGACATATCAAGGTAATTAATAAACAAACCTTAAATGACAACCAAATTGTGGTTTGGAAAAAAAAAGTTTGCAAAATGGTCTTTAAAAACTTTACTCTCATGATTCATGAACGACAAAAAAATTCATTAGTTTAAACTCCGAAGTCTGTGGAAAGTTATGCTGAATTTCTTATGGTACAGCAGCGTAGAATTTGGCTAAATGTCACTTTTGTGGAACTTTATATACTCGCTTTGTGTAGAATAAAATAATGTCCATTTCACAAGTCTACAGATGAAAAGCATCATCTGGGACACCTATGTTGACTAGAGAAATAAATATTATTCAAACTTTGAAATGGAGAGCTTAATTTTTTATTTTTATTTTATTATAATAAATTTTTTTTTATTACTCTGTTATGTTNGGAGAGGCAGGATGAAACATTATCTGGATGTGTGTGTCAGTTGTCATTGTAAGCACCACAGGAATTCTCAATAGGTAAAATTAGGTAATGAAACAAAAAAAGTAACCTAAGACAAAGCCATAACAGTAAATCTTGCATAATATTCATTTTATCAAAGTATATTTATGATATTATTTCTGTAGTATTAAGAAAATCTAAACTACCAATTCTTTATGTCTTCTGCAATCAGATGGCTTCATCAGGGATTAATTCAAAAAGATACTTAAAGATGTGCTTCATTTTAAACCCACAGAAGCTGTAATGAAACAAAATGTTTGCACAAGTCATTAAAGAGTCCAAGCAATGAGGCCCTTGATCATCATGCACTCAGCAAGCCTATGCTGCTTCATATAGTGTTACTTTGTTTCTTTCCTCATTTATTTTTTCCACTGAGGAACTACAACTATGTATGAACTCATGATGCTGAATGTCTTACAGTGTCTTGAGAAATCAAGAACAGAGTTTTTAATTCCATATCATGATGATATATATGTATATATGTTTATACAGTACAGAACATTGTTTTATATCCATTAGCCAAATTTAGAGAATATTCAGCTGCATAACTTATTCTTCTACATGGGTGACACTAGTATTAAAATGCTACAACAGAAATATTGCAACAATAATTTGGATGCTTTTTGGATGAATATATTTCCAGTTCCTTCTTTGGACCCTGAATAAGTATTTTAATTAGCCTGACCAACTGTGGAGAATTATTTTTGAGGATAAAAATGTCACAACTTTTAAATGGAAATATTTCACTCCACATGGATGCCTCCTAAGAAAGGCCAAGCATCTGCTCAGAGGAATCCCAAGACAGTAAGTCATATATTTGTCTTTTACAATCAGGTCCTTAATGAATGAAGAAAAAAAAAAAAAAGACAAAGGAAAAGAAAGAAAAGAAAAAGACAAAAAGAAAAAGAAGCAGTAGCATATGCACAAGTTCTGTTGTATCTGATGATACTTGCACAAGCTCTCTAGGACAGAGTGTCCAGTCTTCAGTTTCAACTGCTATAATATGCTGACAGTGCTATTGAGGAATAAACCATAAATTCTCCAACACTAATAAAAAGCAGGATGATTTACTAGAGAATTAAGGAAGTTGTAGTTTTGCTCTATATAGTGTAAGCATGTGAAAGTGATTAACTTTGCCCACTGATAAATATAAGCACACTGCAGAAGTAAAGCCAAANNNGTAAAGCCAAAAAAAAAAAAAAAAAATCTGAATTTCCGTGCATGACATCCTAAATCTATTGCTTTTTCCTGGAATCATATCTACTGTTCCTGGCAATAGGAGATGGAACCTGAGGTGCTTGAGAGCAGCAAGGCAGAGGGACAGTAGCAAGGAAGATAGAAATAGTAAACGACCTAGTTAGACTATAGATAAACAGGATAAACCTCCCTATTCTGTTGGGTCGATCAACATTTCTCATTACAGCTGGCTGCAAAGTAATGCAACTACACTAAAGATCTAATTAGAGTAGACAGCACTATGGTCATTACAATAGGTTTCACAGAAATCCTAGAAAATGAATGGATTTCTGCTATATTGGATATCTATGCAAGGTTCTGTATGAGTCAACCTCACTGACCCTTTGCAGTATTTTGTGACTAGTAAGTGAACTTCTATGAAGTTATGTAGATTTCAAAGCTACAGACATTCTGGCAGATTATTTTGTTCCTTATGTTTCTGTTTGGTCACTTAAGTCTCTTCAATTTTCTGAAGTCGGTATGATGATTGTCCAAAGAATAACTTCTATTCTGAGACATAGTCCTCTTCCAAGAACACCAGGTTGCTCTATTTTTTCAGTATATTTGTATTTACTATGGCTGAAAATGGTAGGCAGAATTTGCAAATACTTCTGCTTGTTTCCTATGACTATGCTCATCCTTTTTTTTTTTATAGGGTAGAGTATTTCTCGCCTGGTGCTAGACTTTCCTGCTCATTTACCTACATGATGAACTGAAAGAGAAGTCTTCATGTCAGTAAATGTTGTCTTAAAGTTACTCTTAAATATAAGGTACTTGTACTTACATCAGTAAGCTAGTAAGCCTGCTGTCAGTTCATAATTGATGAAGAGTTGTATGTCCACCAGATCACTTACCTTGCCTGTCTGAAGGACTTTCTGAGGTTGCAATTATCTTTTTTAAAGACATTACTTTTTTTTTACTTTTTTTTTTTTAATTAGTCTAAACAAAGCATGTGGTGACTGATTTTTTTATGCATAATTTAAGGAAAGTAAATGCTATGTACAGTTATGCAAATCTAAAGACATCTAAGGGCTTATACAGTAGGCAAGCACAAGAAATTAGAGGTACTGGAAGAAGACAATCACAGAATGCATAAGCTATCATAATAATGACACATTTTCCTGGGTATGGTTATTTTATCTTCTTATAGATCTTTATTTAAGTTAAAAATCAAAAACTTTGGTGGAATTAAAAAAAAAAGAAAAAAAAAAACTGTGTTTCTGTAGGAAAAACTTCCAGCAAAAATGTTCGAATTTGAACTTGGAAGCAAGGTGAGATTCTCATTTTCAAAGAGTTCTCTTTGTTTCTTTGCTAAAAAACTGTCCTCATACTCAGATATTAGTTTCTTATTTGCAGTAGGCTCATTATCAGGAAAGAAAGCACATCTATCATTTTTTTAGTGGTTACTGCACCACGAGGAATTCTTTGCTGTGATATCTGTTCTGTCTGTCATTGTTGCCCTCGTGTTTTCTTTGGTTTGTGCACCATACATAAAAACAGGATTTCGGTTCAACTTCAGATACAAAATATACTGTTATATATACTGTTATATTGGAATATATATAACTGTCTCTTTAGTGTCTTTTCAGAGAGGCTTCTGGGGATCCAGTTATTAAAAAATTTATGGGTTTGGTTTCAGTTATTGAACCACTCTTAAATCAAAGGCGTTCTGTCTATTCTATGATGACACTGGCATCCTCTGTACCATGTTCCTCTTATTGCATCTTGATGACTACACTAAAGTAAAATCCAAAATGGGAGTTTGTAACTATCAAAACAGGAAGCTAATGACAATGCAGACAAAGGAATTATATTTTCAGCTGGCTTGTTTTCCTTGCATGATGCTAAAGTTGACCTTGCCTCATTTCTTATTTCTGTTGTTGTTCTGTAGGACTATTTATTTTCTTCATATGCGACATGTTAGTAACGATAGCAATAGCAAAAACTTTTAAAAGGTAATGCTTACTGGGAAACTAGGTAAGTGATATATATAATCTTATTAATTAAAAATAATAGTAAAGATGAGGACGACCTCCTGTGACAGCTAACAAACTATGAAGGTTTTGTGTAACTCATCATTAATAAAGAAGCAGCAAGTACTCACTCCTTGAGGACAAATAAATTGAATATTTATCTGCCGTTTAATGACTTGCCTAGTGGCATTTAATAATTTACAGAATATGTTTAGAATATTTTGTAAAAGCAGAATATGGAGGAAGCTTTCTATTGGTAGCAAGGCTGATAGGCAGGTTACTGAGGATCCTTTATAGTTAACGTAAAGATTGAGTCAGGCTACTCATCCTCTCTATTGTTAGCGGATGACAAAAGATACCTAGAAATAGGCAGGTCCATGAAACAATTTACACCTCAGGCACCAAGTTTAGAATGAGATTATCAACCTCTGTGTTCTTCAGTCATGTATTTCTTTCCATTATAAAGGGTGCTGACTAGCCTATTTGATAAATGTGTTTGATTTATTTTCTTAAGGTGCCGTAGCAGTTAAGAGTGCCTGCACTGTTAAGAGTTCTCCTTCCTGTACTTGCTCACAGCATGGTTCATGTCACATACTCAGATAGATCCCCTATAGAAAGAACTAGTGACATGAACCTCGAGTAGTATTTGGTCCAGGTTTCCTCTGAGCCCAACATGGAATTTCTGTAGATGTGTTGCTTTTTTTTTCTGGTTTTGTTTTAAGTTTCAAGTGGCTGAAATATTATGCCATGTGATGTTAAATTTATGTTTTACAGCATGCAGGTTATATTGCAATGTCCTGGGACACTGCATGACTTATGAGAGTCATGTTTGAAGTGTTTGCAGGTGGTATTTGGTATAAACACTATGAAAATGCTGAAGGACAACAGGGCAGAATAAAGGGAACAAAGTCTGATGAAACTTTTTCCAACTGACTATAAAGACCGGTCTCTGAAATAATCTTTTCCCACAGAAGTTCCCAGGTTTTTCGTTGGAAGGAGAATAAATTGTGTCCTTTAATAAAAACAGAACAAAATCCCCAAATAAACAAACTCCCTAGGAGATATTAATATTCATTGTCAAAATCAGAGGACTAGGAAATAAAAGCAAACCAGGGAAATATGTTTTCTGACATTGCAATCCATGATCACAGAAGTGAGGCGCCTGCTTCCACTAGCTGTGTAGAACAATATTAGGCAATGAAAATCTTCCCTCACTTGGCATCCAGACTGCCAGTTCTTCTCCTGAGGACAAGGCTATTAGCCCTGCATATGCACATACATACACATATACACACACAAACACGCACACATATACATACATTTGTGTACATACATCTTTGTATCAATCTAAATAATTATAACATATCCACAGAAAGTGGAATACCTGGATTTTTTGACTTTTACTGATTTTCACTTGATCTATGGTAAAGGGAGGTGGTTTCACCAAAGCCAGAAATACATTGGATCTTAGGACACTTGCCTATCTCCCCACCACTGGGTATATTTACATGTTTTTGGAACCATGACTTTTTTTTTTTTTTTATAAACAGGAAGTTTGCAAGCTAAACAGGAAAGTGCAAAGGGATTTTAGCACCTTCAGGATTAGGCAATGCGAGCACATATGGGGGCTGGACAGTTGTCAGAGCAGCAGCTGGAATGGAGGCAGCTGAATTCCAGCTTAAGTGGAATTTATTTGGGCTAATAAAACAGGACACTTGGAATACAGTAAGAGCAGTAAGATTCCTGATAGAAAGCTAATGAAGAGAAAATTTTTGTGCTTTGGAATCATGCCCCTCTGGCAAAACAGTAGTATTTCACAGGAATGTTGATTTGCCAGAATATTTCAAGAGAATCCAGACATTTTATTTAGGAAACCTGATCTCATGTTGCCAATTTACCTGCCTAGAAAACTATAAAAGAGAGTTTTGTACCAATGAATTCTGGCTGAAACCAACCTTTCTGCATTTTCAAGTCCATGCAGAGAGTCTGAAAGCCTGTCTTGTGACTAAGCTTCACAATTAATTCATCCCCCTTGTTTCAAAAAATGGGCTAAAAATCCCGTTCTGTTTCTCTTGTATGAAATAGGGAACATCCCTGTTGCTGATAGACTTTTTCCCACTTTAAGGCTTTTCTGACTGTCTGCTGTAAGACAGGAGGAATGATACCAGTTCCCAAAACTTTCTGAAAGGCACACTTCTGAAAGTAGTACAAATAAATTTTGTTTTTCCAAAGAGAATTACTGAACTTTTCTATCAATAGGAGGTCTTATAATTTGTGGTATTTTTTGCTAACGTAGAAGCAAGAGCCTGGACATTTCTTAATTCATTGGAAAACTGGACTTTTGGAGACTAACCAGGATTATTATGTTTGCTTTTCTCCTCAGCTGTTGGTATTCAGATACCTAGGAAAAGAATCACTAGCCATGCAGTTCTTGATGACCAAATGTGAAAATTAAAAGTAACAGCAAAGTAGTATAGATGTTTGCTATAGAATTGCTAATGTTAAACCATGTCATCCTCTCTGACCCTAGAGATATATGACTGTTACATTCTATGAACATAAAAATATCTAGAGTAATTCTTTAAAGTTACAAGTCTTCACTGAGCTTTGATGCCTTTCATCAGGCTACTACTTGGAAATATCTCCTGACTTCTAATATGTAAATATTTATTTTCTCAATCAGTATTCCTTTTTATGGGCTCCATTATAGACTTAAGAAAATGTTTTCAAATCAATTGAATTTGATTTAACTTAATTATAAGGATGAAATCATTCCCTGGCATTATAGCAACATTTATGGAGAAACTAATTGTGCACATCCCATTACCAGTTGTGTTCACTTACATAAACAAACTGGAATATATTTTGGATTGCCTATATAAGTATGGAAAAAAACCCAAAGTGTAAGAATAACTCTGAGGTCAGAAAAACCTTGATTTTTACTCCTTTTTGAGATTCCTTGGTGGCTTTGAATCAAACTTCTCCTATTCTGTCCCAGATGTGTCCTAATTGCTTCTCCTTTTTAATACAGAAAAAAATAGTAATAACATTACAGGATATTTTGAGAATTCATTTGCTATGCTCAGTTCCTCAGTGCTCACTGAGTGCAATGGTGGAGTGCTTTTCCGGAGTGCATCTTCTGCTTCAGTTTGTGTGGTCCAAGGCTGTGATGTAAAAGGAAGTATGGTAAATTCAATGACTAGAGAATTTGCCTGAAAAGAAAATCCCTGAACAGAACTACTATAAAACTAATGTAGACACATCCTTAGGATTAGTTTTCATTTTGAGTAAATTATCATAGGTGCTTTCTGGATTTGAGAGTCTGCTAATTACATGGAGTACTGAGTAATTTTGAAGCCAAACAGCAGCAAGACATAGATGAAAAAGGTAAGTGATTACTTCATTGATACCACTTCCCAAATATAGAAGTTAATTTCTTTAAATTCACATTATAGTAAAATAAACACTTTCACTCATGGCAGTATTTTGTCTTTCACTCTTCCAGCATATGACGTCATATGAGGTGCCAAGTGTAATAATAAGGTAGGTTTTGAAACAAGAATGTTCTAGAAAGGAAATAAATATTAACTAGAAGCAATGGCCTGAGACATCGTGGTATCTTTGGATCTATGATAATAGAATTTGTGAAATTGTGCTAAAGGATTATTTAGATAACCATTTTCTGCTCTTGCTGTAAAACTCAACCAAATCTTAGCCAAGATTTCAGCCTATGAAAATTTCACATGAGTCATGTTGAGATTTAGAGTTTGGAATATGAATTATTTAGAATCCATCTGTACTTGGGATGCTCCAGACCCAAACAGCTTTGTTATAGCCAGTGTGCACATATCCTCCTCTTATAAAGGCACTGAGGACACATGGATCATTAGCCTGCAGAGACTAGACCGGTCTGTCTTTGCAATTTCTTTTTACAGCAGGTAGGGTAGGTTGAGAGGCAGGAATGAGGACTGAGAATAGCAAGATCATCTCTTCTACAATGATGATTGACACACAGGCAGTAAGGAGAACAAGAAAAAAAAATGCCTGTCCTCTTTTGCAGGCTAAAGAGCAAAGCTGGAGAGACTGACAGAGGGGATGTGGGTTTGCAGGAGAAGCAGCCAATATTATGAAGATCCAGTGCAAGATAATTAGTATGGGCCTAATATATAGAGAGGTTTTTCCTTTCACAGCAGTTCTCTTCTTCATTCAAATTTTGCCTTTTTAAATCTCCACCAACACCACAAGTGCTACAAGGAGGAAAAAAACCCCACAAAACCTCAAGCATGTAAACTACTTAAAAGCTGAGAGATTAAAGTATGGATTGCATTTGTATTGGTATGAGCAGAACCAATTCGGATTCCATGACTATCTCAAACTTTGCATTGTCCTTCTCTTTCAGTGAGGGGCAATTCTTGGCCATAGGAAGATGTCAGCTTATCTAATAGGTGGGCTGTATTAGGAATCATAGAATCATAGAATGGTTTGGGTTGGAAGGGACCTTAAAGATCATCTAGTTCCCACCCCCTGCCATGGGCAGGTACACCTCCCACTAGACCAGGTTGCCCAAAGCCTCATCCAGCCTGGCCTTGAACAATTCCAGGGATGGGGCATCCACAACCTCCCTGGGCAACCTGTTACACTGCCTCACCATCCTCACAGTAAAGAACTTCTTCCTGATATCCAACCTAAATCTCCCCTCTTTCAGTTTGAAACCGTTACCCCTCATCCTATCCCTACACTGCCTGATAAAGAGTCCCTCCCCATCCTTCCTGTAGGTCCCCTTTAGGTACTGGAACGCTGCTATAAGGTCTCCTCATAGCTTTCTCTTCTCCAGGCTGAACAACCCCAACTCTCTCAGCCTGTCCTCATAGCATAGGTGCTCCAGCCCTCTGATCATCTTCGTGGCCCTCCTCTGGATGCTTTCCAACAGGTCCATGTCCTTCCTGTGCTGAGGACTCCAAAGCTGGACGCAGTACTCCAGGTGGGGTCTCATGAGAGTGGAGTAGTGGGGCAGAATTACCTCCTGCGACCTGCTGGCCGTGTGCTTTTGATGCAGCACAGGATGTGGTTGGCTTTCTGGGCTGCAAGTGTGCATTGCCTGCTCATGTTGAGCTTCTCGTCCACCAGCACCCCCAAGTCCTTCTTCTCACGGCTGCTCTCAAGCCATTCTCATCCCTCTGCATATTAGAGTCTTTATCTCACTTTAACAGTTCCTTTCCAGGTGTCAAACTCATTCTCTTTAACTAGATCTTACTGTGTTTGACATATAAGACTGCATGAGATGATTTGTGCCATACTGCAGCAAGTCCAGGTCCTGAATAAGCCATAAGATTTGATGAAAAATAAAGTGCAGTTCTCAGGTAGCTATATAGCAAACTCTTACTTCATACTCAAATGAAGTAATCATTGAGGTGATCAGAAATTTGCCCTTATTTTCTCTATCCCGTTTCCTTACCCATTAGTTGCAAAAGAGAGGGAGTATTATTTGCTAGTTCTGAGCAGCAGAGAATAATCAAGTAAAAATGATTAAAGCAAAATCATTGACTCATTAAGGACAAAAATGTACATTGACCTTTGAATTTTAATTAATTTAGTACTTTTTTCCACTGCTATCAATTCATATGTGCTGCTCACCCTTAAAATGAAGTCTCTGAGTTTGCTCAAGGAAAAGCAATGGTAAAGCCTGAAAAAAATTAAAAAGAGCACAGTGAACTACAGCAGAGGTGACAAATCCTCCTGGATTTCTGTGCAATATACACCCCTGCAGCAAAGAATCTATACAAACATACAAATCACCTCTGGGTTGCACATCCATGGGAAACAGACTCAGTGAGTATGAGAGATACAGCTAAAGGTTGATGACATGCATTTTTCCTTGGGGAAAATACTCTTTTCTCCAAAACATTTTTGCACTGGGTGAAGCACTGGGAAAAGACAAGACTATAAAATCTTTGAGTGAAAGAAGTAGCCTCAGAACAGATGAAAAAGCACAAAATATTATGGAGTTCTAGCAAAACCCTGAGTTCTGGATGTATTTTGGAAGAATCCAAGGTCTTTAAAGACAGATTTGATGCCTTTAGCACAAGGAACATAGAATTTCTTAGCAATGTATTTCTTTACTGACATTGTATAAGAAATATCTTGTTAAAACACCCTTTTGGTTGTCAAAGGTAGAATTACATAACATGGAGATAAACATGTTACTCAGTCTTCCAGGCATGGTTCCTAAAGATTGTTTACATTTTGACAATAAGAGGTATTTTCAGAGAACTATCTATAGTAGATTCAACATCTCTTTCTGTTGTAAAAGTTAATTTAGGGACCATTAATCCATATGTAAACTTTGTGTTATCTTTTTTCCCCTTTGGATAAGCTTGCATTTGTAGATGTTGGATGTCATTTGCCCATTATGCCTAACGACTTGGTATATTCTGCCTCTTCAGAGACAGATTCAATTTTTACTGGCATGAATAAATTTTGTCAGCAGAAACTTTTATCACATCACTGTTTAATCTCTTTTTAAGATTATTTTTGAGTATGATAAAGGTTTTCAAACGGATTGTTGCACAGACCTCTGGATCTGCAGTGGAAAACTTAATGTGGAAACAAATTGTTTCTTTCTCCCTTAATATTTTAGCCAGCCATTTTCAAGTTGTAGAAAATATAACTATCAGGATTATGCTTTAAAAGAGTTTCATAGAAAAATTCTTCTGACCACTAACTACCTCTTAGCTGTTGGAATTAATAATGGAAATGTGCTGGGTTAGGAGTGGTGTTTTGTCATAGTAACCGCTGTGACAGAACATATAAAGTTTAGGATTATATATCATCACCTGTGAATGTCCAAGCATGTAGCACAAAACCAAAAATGCAATTGTTAAAACTTAAACAGAAAATTTGAACTAATTGAAAAAGAGTTTCTGATGATGTGTAAGTCCTGTTTTCCAGGGCATATGTCCACAGTCAACAACTGGGGAACAGGTAAGATGTCACATACATGATCATTCTAGGGATTCTTGCAACATCTTTTGCAGATGCCCAATAAAAGAGAAAAACCTGATATGAGATGGTGAAACTAATTCTGTCATCCAATTTGCTCTGGCAAACTATTTTATGTTTTTCACATTCTGAATTATCACATTTCACTTTTACGGTAGCTTCAACTGGGTAACCTTTGAAACACTTTTTTTTTCATAAATCTTTTGTATCTAATCTCTACAGTGACTATATAACATAGTAATTTACCAGTAATCAATCTAAACCAGTATATAACTTCTAGTGCAACCTCATTTCAGGGGAGGCATATAGGTATGTGTGAGGATTTATAGAATGGTCTGTTCTTCACATAGAACTATGAAAAGCAGTTAGAGATTGTTTTAACACATAAATGTAAAAGTCAGTTTAGTCTTTGCAATTTTTTCCTGTACTGTAGCTAAATTTTATGCTAGCTATTCTGATATCTATCAAAGCATCCATATAGTTATAATAGAACTGTGGATTCAGAAATGTTCTCTGACAAAATTTTTCTCTCTTACTATATTTTATAACAAACCTATAGCATTTTCTTCTATCAGTTTTGAATTTTCATGTTTTAATTTTATGGAAAGTTTCTTCATTCTTGTCTAATCATAAGATTATAGGATAATTCATGACCTCAAAATGTCTCTAGTCCAACTTTCTGCTCAAAGGAGGATGAGCTCTGAGGTCAGACCAAGTGGTTTAGGGCTTTATCCAGTTGGGTCTTGAATACCTCCAATGATGGAGAGAGACCATACAGCTTCTCTAGGCAGCTTGTTCCTCACTGCCTTTGTGGTGAAGAAATTTGATGACAACTTCCTGATACAGATGATTGAGATGAAGGTGCTTGTGCTGTTGGACCTCATACTTGAAAACAAAGAAAAACCGGTCAGGGAAGTGACGATCGGGATCATCTTTGGCTGTAGTGATCATGACATGGTGGAATTCAGTGTCCTGAGTGTGTGGAACAAAAAAAAGAGGAGGACCACAATCCTGGACTTGAAAAGAGCAGAATCTGGCTTGTTTAGGAGTCTGCTTGCAGGAATCTCATGGGACACAGTCGAGGAGAGAAGAGGTGTTTGGGAGAGGTTGTTGATTTTCAAGCATTGTCTCCTCCAAGCTCAAGAACAGTCCATCCCAATGACCAGGAAATCAAGCAGATGTGGCAGGAGGCCAGCACGGATGAATAAAAAGTTCCTGAGTAAACTCAGATACAAAAATGAACATTCAAGAGGTGGAAGTAGGAACAGGTGGACCAGGAGGAATTTATAGACAATATGCAAGTGATCAGAAAGTAGTTAGGAAATCCGAAGCCCATTTAGTTGAATGTGGTGAAGACTGTGAAGGGCAGGAAGGAAGGTTTCTATACCTATATCAGTAGCACAAGTAAGACTAGGGAACATGTGGGCCCATTGCTGAATGAGGCAAGGGAGCTGATGACAACAGACATGGAAAAGGCAGGGTACTCAGTGCTGTCTTCATCTCTGCCTTTACTGACAGGATTTGCTTTCAGAATTCACAGACTCATGAGACTTGTGTGGAAGTCTGGAGTAAGGAAGACTTACTTTAAGTGGAGGGAATATTTAAATTAATTTGACATATATAAAACCATGGCAACCTGATGAGATGCAACCATGACTGCTGAGGGAGCTGGCCAATATTTCAAGATCACCCTCAATTGCCTTTGAAAGGTCGTGATGACTGCGGAGAGATTCGTGAAGACAGGAAGAAAGCAAATGACACTACTGTCTTCAAGAAGGCAAAAAGAAGAATCCAGGGAACTACAAACTGGTCAGCTTCAACTCAGTCCCTGGAAAGGGGACATTGCAGATCTGAGCCCCTAGCAAATATCAAACTGTGAGTCAAGTTGTCAAGAGGATCCCCTCTTTCACCACAGGAGTCTCCTTCTACTAGCACTCACCACTTTCTGATGGTGTAGATGGATATTTCAGGTTCCACTTGCTCTGACGCTTTCTCAGACGTGGTTTTCTCCTGGCCTGCTACAAGGGCACTAAAGATATTCTGCAGTTGCAGATTTGCAGATGGTGAAAATGAGAAAAAAAAGGATAGGTAGATACTTGCCCTCTACCTTCCCAAGGTTGTTTAATACTCTATTGCACTCTGCCATATACTTTTACTTACTACAATAATTATTGTCTAAAAAATATTAACTTTCAAAATTTCATACAATTATTTTTTTATGGTAAACAGATTGTTGTTTTGTTTTCTTTTTAGCTCTTCTGAATTTTTGGGATAAATTTTTTTTTGGTACTGTTGGGATTCCAGTTAAAACTTTGTTGTTGATTTCTGTAAAAAATGGAATATTAGGGGCGTTATCCTTTCTCCCACTATTAGTGTTTGCTCATACTTTGTTAATATTTTAGACAGTGTGTCTTCATTGAACGAAATCTTCGTTGGTGAAGAAACTCCTAAAGAAGGCTGGAATCATGGTACAGTAGGATAAATGCATGAAATTTTTGTGGAGTCCAAGACACTCTCTTGCTCCTCTCTTGCTCTTATTTCCTGCCTGTGTCTGTTGGCTGTGCTTATTTGTTTATTTGCTTGCTTTAGAGGTAGGAGTTATTAATTTGCAATTTGAAAGTCTACCTTATCCCCTGAACCTATGGCTTTATCATTCTCTATGGTTCTTTCTCTTAGAACGAAGCAGTTTATTTGATATATCATTTGGCAAATCATTACCATTTCAGAGTTTTCAGCCTACAGGTTAAAACCAAACTGTGAATAGCATAGTGTGTCATATGTCATATCCTTTGCAGGATCTCTATTACCATCAGTGCCTTTATGCATTAGGCAGCGGATGACTTTGAGTTATTTTTTCATTGCTTTTTTTCCTGGTGGTGAAAACCAGCATGTGTAGCTGAAAACAGCTTTTTGTTGTTTTTTTTCCCCCCCAACATAAAACAAATTCTTTATACTTCAACAAAGGCAAATAAAAACAAAAGCAAAAAACTTAAGGTCATGAACCGAGAATGTGAAGATTAAAAACTCCAGCATTCAGAAGTCCTTTTTCTCTGTCATGTGCTATTCAGCATCCCCAAGGTTTTAAGTGATTGTTTCATTCACTCCATCATGATCTAGAAGGTTCCTGGCTATCCCCATTGTCCACTTGAATCCATTTCTCTTTACAAGTACCCTGTTGGTCCCATAGATATATCTGTGCATCTTTGGAACATCTACATTATTAAATTATCTTCAATCCATGATCTATTATTAAATAAGAACTGCTTTACTGAAGCCAGAGCAGACCCATAGGCACAGAAACTTATTAGTATAGCAGTGTGCTTGTAAAAGGTGACAGATGGGAAAGACAGCTACAAGGACAATGCTGGACCCCACTAACCCACCAGAGATTGAATCCATCAATCAGAAAAGACACAGTAAGAGTGCAAAGAGGGAAAAAGAGAAGAGATCTCTCCTCACTTTTTAGGCCTGTTTTTTTTCCTCCCTCATGCTTTTAGTTTCATGCAAAGGGAGGAAGGGGACACTTTGTCCCTGTGCTTCTCATGGCAACACCGTGTTTTTTTGTGATTTGAACCTTTTTCTGAATTGATTGGTAATTCTAAAAGCAGTCTTTCCCAGCAATTTAAGTCTCAGATAATGTCCCAATCCTAATCACTCAATGCATCTGTGCAGATACCTCCTACACCTTGGGACAGTCCTTTGAGTTTCAGTGGGATTTGGCAGCCCTGGAAGCACTATTGCAAACTTGAAACCTTAGAATGAGCTTTTATTAATTCTACTAAATTAAAATAGGATTGCAGAAGTACAAAATGAAATAAACATTAAAGATATCTAAATTACATAAACATTCATCAGAAAACATAATAAATAACATAAAGTCATAACAAGAAATTATTATTCAGTTCCCTTCTTTCTCTTGCTTTCTCTGAGCAGGTACACTGGAAAAGTGCAGAAGTCACTTTGTTTAAGGGTGACATTCATTAAACAATTAATTATTCAACTAGAATGAGCTTTTTATTTCCCTTCAGGGATTAAATAGAGAATTTACAGTTATTAGTTTCACAAAATGTGAATAAGGAATACAACTTTATCCTAAGAAGTAAATAACGTCCTCAATTTCCATTAATTTTGATAAATATTTAAAATGCTTAGAGGAAGGTAAAAACCTCAGAGGAAGGTTTACTATGTCAACACTAGAATGGAAAAACTTCAAATTAGGTTCTTGCTATATATTTTCCCTTCCTTGTCTTTGGATTTATCTTTTAATAAGTGAGGATTCACAGACACCTTCTGTGCACGTCATGTATACAAAATTGGTCACATTGCATTATTTTTTGTTACTATTTTTGGAATGGAAAATTATTTGAAATTACACTGCTTCAAAGTTGTGCAATTTCATAGTCTTCCTTTTGGGGTTAAACATAATATTTGGGATTAAGGAATCAATTGAAGGCTTCAATCTTAAAATTTCTGTAATGAAGAATAGCATACAGGAGTTTTATAGAAAGCACTAGAAAGTGGAAAAAAAGCACTATTATGCCATCACATTTCCCCATATTGCTATTATGTCTATCATAAAAAAGTATGGACTGCAGAAAAATGATTGACTAGGGACCACAACAAATCAATGATGCAGTTAGGTGTTTAATCCCAAATCATCCCATTACGCTTGCTCTCACCCTCAAATTGTATCATACTCAGTATAATTTATTGTTTCTGATTTGTGGTGTCTGACACCACTCAGAAGTTTTTGGGTCAGTTTGGGTCATACACATACAGAGAAATGAATATTTAAACAAGTCAGCTATATTGGAATTTAAGGTACATAGCAGTGAGCTGATCAAGTGATCAGCAAAGAAGAGAGATAGCTTCAAGAACAAGTTACATACTTAAACTCCGAGCATTTGGAGTCGAGAATTAGAAGGCTGACTCTGTTGTTCATTAACCTCAGTGTGTTAAGACTCTCTTTGGAAGACATGTGACGTGTTGACCAGACTTTGTGTATGGATACTTTTTCAAATCAGCTTGTCATATTTCCTAATTTCTAGGAAAACTATGATTGATATAATTAGTTTGAGACTTTGATGCCTATATTTGCTTTAATATAATATAAGAATTAGTACTCGGATACAGATTAAAATCTTTGGATAGTTACAACTTTATTTTCAGCAGATAAAAGGACCCATATCAACATCCTGTGCAGATTGCACTTATTAGACACCATAGAGTGCAGCTTCTTAGCAAGATACATGTATCCTAACTCTGCTCTTATACACAGAGGTTGTCTTAACCTGCCTGGTTTCCTAGAGTCTCCACCGTTCATCCCAGTTCTAATAACAATAAAGTTAGGAAGCATTATTCCTTTCCTCCACTTTCAGCTTACTTCCTGTGGAAAAGAAGCTTATGCAAAAATGTATATTAATGTTGACACTAGTAACTTTTTAATCTTCCAAGCAAATTAAAACCAAATTTGAATGCAGGACAGAGATCTCAAAAATATAAAGTTTCTACGGGTTTGGTGAGAGCTGACAATATGCTTGTCAACTCTACTGCTAGTATTCCTCTTGAGAGAAAATCAAAGAGCTCGGGTCTCATTTTGTTTCATTTGTGTCAATCAATCATCACAAGTAAATCCAGACCAGCATCAATAGGTAGGACAGGTCAGCCCAAGCTTCATGTGTGAACCACAGAACATGGAACAGGGACTGGAAATACATTATGAGAGTGGACAGGAGCAGCTGGAGTCCAAGGGAAGGAAAAGAAACACCTGTTAGGGTAAAGGAGCTGCTGAGGACATGGGAATGACATGGCAAACTGTGAAAGGCACAGGAGATAAAAGGAATCTGAGATTATTGCAATGACTGTTGTAAGAGATACCTAACATGACCCCTAGGCATCTCTAGGAACGGAGTCACAGAGGCTGTAGGAGACATAGACTACAATTCTATATAGGCTGAATGGGACTTCATTAATGCAACTTCTGACAGTATAACTGAGTTCATTTCTTATTAAAAAAAAAAAAAGGTGGAGGGTGGATGGGGTAGGGAGAGCCTCTGTCCTTTTTCTGGAAGGGGAATTTTATTTTCCTAATTCATTTTCAGGATGCTCAAACCATATGAAGGTATTTTCTTTATTCATTGTTAAGCACATTTTCCTGTTTCTTTACAGGTAAAGAAATAGAATAGCCTCTAGTAAAGACAGTTTATATTTCACATGGTGTAGATTTTTCTGTTACTTCTAGTTATTCTTTGCACTTCTTCTTAACTCTTTTTCTTATGAGTTGTCCAGAAAGCAGTAATTCAAGATCTTGGGACCTTTGCTCTCTTACTCTCTATTAATTTTAATAACTACAGATTCCCCCCAAACCCTCAAATATATTTCATAATATTCATCTTCAGGGTTAGAGTATGGTATGCATGAATCAGCAATTAATGTTTTCTGCTTTGATCAATGTTATGTTATTATGCAATTAGATTGAAATGAAAATAAATGCTCAGTTTTATGTGAAGTTTGGACACATTGGAGTGCTTTACAGCTTTCTGGTTTCACAACATTTCTGGGCATACCTGTCTATTATGTATTGAGCAGTACAAAGTGTTTATTTTATGAATTACATTGAAATATTTAGGGGATCTAAAAGGAATTTGCATTTGCTATTTTATTCTGTGCACAACAGGCAAACTGCAGAAAACTTGTAAGTTAGAAGTGGGCGTGTTTGTAGGAGCTTGAGTCTCTGGCAAACAGCTCACTGCAGCTCTAGTTTAATCAGCTCATTCTTTGGCATTTACTTGCTGCTTTCTTGCCTGAAGGGCAAACACTATACTAATGAAGCACACAAGGACAAATGACTTTTCCAGGCTGTGATTAATTTTCACAAGCTGACTTTAATCACTGGTTAATTAATAGAAGATTTGTTGATTTACAAAAAAAAGCACCGTCATTATAAGCAGTATTATATTGATTTGTTTTTCGTGAATTTAATGCAGTAACAAGCTTTTATTTAGAAACTAACTTAATGTGCTGAGATTCCACAGTAGGAAGAATGATAGTGCACTAGAAAAGAGCACAAAACCTATATAGCATGTTCTGTTTACTTGCTTCACTGGATCTTTTTAAAAGCAGAAACAGATATCAGTACAACTCTAGCTCAATTTAACCTGTCGCTCTCCCCCCACTTGACAACCAGGATTAAGACTTTTTGCACTATTCCCATAAATATTTTAAAAATAAATGGTTAGTAGTAGTATATGACTTATATAACACATACAGAAAGATCACACAGAGTTCAACACATCAATCAAACAATTCTCCCTACCATGCCATATTTTCTACATAATATTTTTATATCATTATGCCAGCAGGTGGAAATTGTTTAAGACCAAATTTCCAGAAAGTATTTAACGACATAAACTAAACTATTTATTTCTGCATGATATTATGACAACTATAATAATGTATATCTTATAAGAATACATGCTAACAGGTTTAGATCTACTTGATAAGGCACCCCATTTTGATGTAGCAGAGGAAGCCATAGCAAGAATCTGTGACTAGAGTCCAAAGGCAAACAAATTTAGATTAAAAGCAAAATATAAACTTTTAAGAGCTATGGGGCAATCAGTCTAGGAGATCGGATGACCTATCTTTCATTTTCTTTAATGGAAAAGTAGTTGCCAGTCTGGAATATTTACAAACACAACTTTGGGGACTCAGTATAAGAACAATGTGAGGAATATGGTATACAACAGAGCAGATCAGAGGAATTTATGGTGTTTTCTGGACATGAAATCTATGTATCCTGAGGCCCATTGAAGTTACCTGACAGGTGATACCAGACTTTCTTGGCAGACTCCAGTACTCACTATAATCAAATGAGCATTGTTTATGATACAGATATATTTTGTGATAGTTTAGAATATATTAGACTACTCTAATAGACTTTCTCTCTCTTTGTTCCTCATATTATGTTCATCCCTCTTATTCTGCATAGTACAAAATCCAACTGACATTGACAAAAGTCATATAGTACATATAGCACTCTAAGTGGGATTTACTCTCAAAATAGCACTTCTCGTTTGCTTCTTACAAGTGAATATTCCCCTTCCACTTTCACAGAGTGAGGGAATTGAACAGTTACAAGATTTTTACCTACACAGCTGCTCATAGTTTTTTTCTGGTTTTTAATATGTTGCAGAGAAAAATGTATCATTCACTAATATTTGGTGTACAAAAAGTCCCATTCATGACCCCCTTGAAAGATTCACATTGTATAAGTTGACTACCATGTATTCACAAGAAACAATTATCTAGATTCAATGTTTGCATGCTGAAATCTGGGATTATTTGGAACAAGTTTGACTTTAGTTTTTGACTCTTCAGTCAAAGAGGATAATGCTCACTTATTGCTATAATACCTGTGATTCTTCCCTACAATAACACTTTTCTACCAGTGGCAGCAGCAGGAGGCTGAAAGTGCAGTTTAACACATACTCTGTGCTAGCAAATTTGAATAGCCTTTGTTGAGAGGAAGCATTACACTTCCACTGGGCACCATCCACAACGCCATTACACAATTAAGCATCAATTAAAATGCTATTAAAATAAAATGTTATCCTGTTGTCTTTTCAATGGTGTTATCTTGGCACTTCATCTGCCTAATGTCATCAGTTAGCATACTAGGCCCAGTGCTATTAAGGTTAATGTGCAACGTGTTTATACTGTACATTAGCATGTCATAACATATGTCAAACAGGAAACCTGATCATAATGATGATGATAGACTCACAAAGGAATATACAAAGAAAAAGGAAAATATGTTAACTGACTCCTATCTGAAAGATTGTTTTAACTTTCAGGTAGGTGATTGATGATTTCAAGAACAAAGTAAATAAAAATGAAAATAGAATGCAGCTTTCAGAAGTCTGTTTAGAGATATGACAACAGACAAACATAATCAGGGCCTAACTTTGTCCTACACTCTTCAAACATACCTCTAAAAGCCAACGGCCAACATTTTGTTACATTCCTCCACGAAAATTTACTGGAAAGACTTTTTTCATCACAATGGATAACAAAAGTGCCATCCATGAGTATTTCAGAATGTGCAATACATAGTCTAGCTAATGGTAAATGCTGGGCAGCCTACATTTCTTGCATGAACTCAAAAGTATTCTGTGCTTACTGAGTTAACATCTTGATTCAAATACTGTTGAAATAATGATTTAAGAGCATCACAGATAAAACTCACTTTTTTCTTTTTCCAAGACCACTTACAAATGAGACAAAGAACTGTACTAAAAAGGCACGTGCAAGTTTAAAGTCACTGTCATTTCTTCTATTTTGTACATGACACTTTGAAAAATAACTTACTGTCTTACAGCAAGTCAAAAATAAATTTTATATTTTTTCCAACAGCTATCATCAATCAAAATGTAGATTTGTAGTCGAAGGGTTAACCCTAGAGAAGATTAACATTTAAATCTTCTCTATTGTATTAAAATCTTTTGGTATGAATTTGATGCCTCAGCATACTCTTTAGTGAAAAACAATCCGAAAAAACTCATAAAGACTGCTAGCTAAAGTAATGCTTAAATACCTTAGATAAAGTAACAATGTTCATAGAATCATAGAATCATAGAATTGTAGAATAAAAGAATTGTAGAATCATAGAATCGTCTAGGTTGGAAGGGACCTTTAAGATCATCGAGTCCAACCATCAGCCTAACCCTGCCAAAACCACCACTAAACCATGTCCATAAGCACCATGTCTACTCGTCTCTTAAATACCTCCAAGGATGGTGATTTCATGACTTCTGTGGACAGCCTGTTCCAATGTTGGATAATCCTTTCAGTGAAGAAATTTTTTCTAATATGCAATCGAAGCCTCCCCTGTCACAACATGAGGCCATTTCGTCTTGTCCTATCACTTGTTACTTGGGAGAAGCGACCAACACCCACCTCTCTACAACCTCCTTTCAGGTAGTTGTAGAGAGTGATAATGTCTCCCCTGAGCCTCCTTTTCTCCAGAATAAACAACCCCAGCTCCCTCAGCCGCTTCTTGTGTCACAAATAGAGGTTCTTTGCTGAGTTCATGGAGGAAAACAATATCCAGCAAGTACAGCTACCCGAAAACAGATGTGTCAGATTTATTTCCCTCCCTTCCCTTCCCTTCCCTTCCCTTCCCTTCCCTTCCCTTCCCTTCC
>VWZL01003840.1:123134-162282 GCA_013396915.1 Stercorarius parasiticus
CCTTCCCTTCCCTTCCCTTCCCTTTTTTTTTTTTCATGAGTGACTAGAAAATAAATCTATTAAGGAATGATGACTAAGAAGTGTAGAGGAGATAAAATTAGGTCTGACTCTAACTTTCCATTTAAATGAATCTTGAACAGAAAGTTTTAAAAAAAATGCACAAAAGTGGGTCTATGGTATGTTGTTAGATCCTACTCCCAAATTTTTAGTGGCAAAATTCCCACTGATTTATCTGGAAATCAAAGGAAAACCTAAATGTGATGTCTAAATTCTAATTAATTCAATATTCTCATTGAACTTCCTGATAGTGTTTGACGGGTTTGGGAAACAATCACCCAGTTCCGTTGTTATCCAAAGGAGCTTTTGTTTTTAATCCATTCCTTTTATGTACTCAAAGAGACTCAGAGTCACGTGTCAAAACATCAGTATATTGCTAGATGTGAGTCTCTAGAACTAGTATTCATTAAAAAGGAAATCAAGCGGATGTACAGTCTTTAAAATCAGATTTAACAAATTGCTAAACAAAATTGAGACAAGTTAATGTTGAGAGCAACCTTCATTTTCAATTCACAAAGGAGGAGCTTGATAGGTAAAAGAAAAGGTCAAAATTCTTACTCTTCCATTCACTAGTAAAACTTTTAGAGGGGTTATTCCTTTTCAAAGGTTTGACTTGCAGTGATAAGACTATTCTTCATTAAATTTAGACATTGGAAATCCAGTCTAACTGTACAATCAATGAATATCTGGGTTGTTTTAACTCACAATGAAACAGACGTATGAATTGCCTTGTTGAAGTTTCCCTATGTTGACATCTAGGGAGACAAGACCAGTGTCCAAGACGACTTTGATGTCTAACTTTTACATAACAATGTTAGTCAAATCCTACCTTTAGTGTTCTCAATAAGGGAACTTTCACCTAAGAAAAAGATCATTTTAGAATCTGAAATCTTCTACGTTCTTTTTTAAAATGAATGTCTTGCAGGCTGTTAGAGATTTTGAGAATTTTTACCAAACAGAAATATAATTTGAACAGGAATATATTTATAACTGTCATAACTGAAATAGTCACTGGACATTTACAAGATGCAATGAGGTCTTTTTTTGGTAAAACTATCCCACAATTACTTTTCAGAACAGAAAATTTCTGATTGTTGATCACTACTACTCAAAGACTTTAAATCTATCAACATCAATGAGCATATGCAGATCAGGCTTCACTGTAGTTCAATGACTCTGCTTTCTTTAGGAAAATGTTATGATGCAATATGGGTGGCTGAGAGAACAATAATCTACTTCTAAGTTTTAACCTGCATCAAGAAATATCTCCAGGAAATAACACTATTCCAGACATACGGAAGGAAGTACAGATTTTAGGATACAGAGTACTATGAAATGATATTTTAAATTAGAGTTGATGAATATAAACCCTGAGAAACAACTGTAAAATATGGAAGAGAGAATTTTCCACCTGGCACATCACAGTTACAGTGATCAGGAACTGCTTTCAACCCTCTGGCAAGTGGAGGAGAAAGAAGAGCTCCCAAATGTTTAGGTAATTATCATTATCTTTTTTAATACATAATCATCTGGAGTTTGTGCCAGGAACCATCCATCACCCATCTGTGGCCACACACAGAAGTTATCACAGCCTAAAAGCTGGCGTAATACACTACTGGCTGTGTGACAGCTGGTTGGAAGGCAGACTGCAGAAAAATCTGTGATCAGAGGATGGAAACTGGGAGTTCAACCTAGAAACCTTTCCTAGACTGTCCTGTAACTAGTCATTGTAGATCAATGAATTTACTTGTAATGAACTGATTTTCTGTCATAAGCTTAGCATTTTGCTAAACAGTGTAACCTCTAGGAATTCAAAGCTATGGCCTCTCGGATCATTGATGAAATAGAAGTCTAAGCATAATTTTGTTTGTTTATTTAAAGCAACATATGATTACAATTGTAACATTGACCTTATATACCTAAAATGCATCTTTATGTAAACTGTAATTTTATTTTTACCAAAAGAGAAATTAGAACAGCGATGAATTCTGAATCCTTGTTTTGCATAAATACATCAGCAATTTCAAAGAAACATTTAGACATGGTGAGAAAACAGACTGATGTCTTGGTGAGCCTGTTCCACACAAAAAAGAGAAATTCAGTGAGAAAAAGGAACATTCCAGAAATGTCATCTTCATAGCTTTCATGATTTCAATAAAAAATTGGTTACTATATTTGACATTCATTAGCACTAACTTTAGCCTAAACTAATCTCTTCCTGGACTACTTCTGTAGAAAGACATGTTCCTCCAAGGCAAGACAAAGTAGCAATTGAGCTTTAGGTGATCTGAACTACATCGGTTGTGGAACAACAGTCTTCCTGTTGGCTCCAGAGAGAGCCAAGACAGTTGGGCGACATCTGCAAATGTTTCTTCTCTACTGTCCTACTCTTTGTAGGTGGGTCTGAGTAGGCGCTGGTGGAATCATACCAGCCAGAATGAACACAGAAACTTCACTATCTGTGACCCACCTTGGGGCAACGTCCATAGTCACAAACTGTGCTTTTGATGTCAGTTCAGATGCAGAGGTTAACACTATCTGCAGATGTAGAAACTGTAGTTCCTTGCAGGACAGAAGTTCAAAGTAGAGGGAAATAGACGGAGAAACAAAACCAAGTGAAACACGCTGAAATGAAGGAATCAAAGTGAAATAGGAGGGCAGCACAAACTCAAATCTCTTCCAGCATTTTTCTGAAGTGCTTTCCTCCATGACTGCTCACTCAGTTAGCCAAAAGACAGATGTGGCATCGCAGACTTGTGGTGTGATTTCACTAATGTTCATACAACATTTCTCTTCCGCTATCTCAGTTTGATATTTTGAAATTCTGGTTTGAGTTGTCTAACAGGAAATATTAATATTAGTTAAATACTGAGCATACAACATATTTCTTTGAACCACCTTATTATCCATAAGATACTTGCCAACAATATAAGAATATGTTATTTTTCCTTCAAGCAGAAACAATACTTTGAGCCAACACTGCACTGATTTATTATGCAACGGAGATGATCCACTTGAAGTTAGTAGGGTGCAAGTCAGCTCAAGATTTTTCAACTTGTCTGCACCACACCTATAAGCAATGACCACTTCCATGAAGTTTTCAACTTCAGAGAACCAAAGCTCACACAGACTTGAAAACTATGAGCTGACAACACTGATATCACAAACCAACCTCTTTGCGAGTAACTACTGTCAGAACAATTCCCAAAGAATTAGCCATAAAGTTTCACAGCTCTGCTCTGAAAACAATGTATCTTAGCAATCCCTCTGGTACAGTTATTTCTCCTTTAGTTTCTTCAGTTTCTTGATCTATTGCTTTTAAAGAGCTTTAGGTAAATCAGTTGTGTAATGGTTTTATTTGAAAAACAGCAAAAGCACTATTTCTGTTTTACTTCATGACAATTTATCTTATCATCTTCTCCTTTATTATCAGAAAAACGTTTTTTTATTTATTTGAACTGATGTCCATTTTTCTGTTTATTTATAAAGATGGATATATATATAAAAATTTTTCAATCTAATTAACTCAACTTTCTTAGCTTATATTCCTTCTTCAGAGATGATCATCACAGCTAAAGGTAACTGTCTGCCTTGATTTGGAAAGGATTTTGTTTTCAGCAACATAACAATTGCCACATCTTAACAGAAAATCGACTTCATATTCAAAAACAGAAAATGAGCAATGCTCTATCCAAACATCTATATTGTGAAATTTTTGAACAGCAGCTGCAAAACCATAAAGTTCGTTTGTTGTCTTATGCCTGTCAAGACATGTCTGCAGGGAAACATATCAAGAGACAGGCAACTCATGTTTCCTGTGTATTTTAATATCTTTAACCTTAGTACTCAGAGGCACAATTCTCCCCCAAGCCCCGTCCTTCAAAATATTTTTTATAATGATGTCTTTCAATGGTTTATCTTTGTCTTCCCTTTTCTCATAGGTAGATAAGGATGCCTAAAAATGTCATTTTGTACCTTCATTATATTCTTAGCAATATTGATTAACTACTTATTTGTCTTTGTAAACAGAATATCATAATTGTCCTGTCACACTAGTAATTTCTACTTTTCTTGTAGTCTTATCTCCTCCTTTGAGGATTGTGTTCAGTGTCGATAACCTCTTCTCAACAGTGATGCTGCGCCATCATTTTATTAAATCTTATCAGTAGCAATCTGAATACTTTTCCAGTATGGAAATATTTTATTTGCATTTTTTTATTTTTTATTTACATTTTTTTATTTTTTATTTACATATTTTTAACCCTAATTTGCACTGAGCAGTTGTTATTATTTAACAATCCACAATTATTCTTAGGTCAAGTGATTACAGATATTTTAGCATATATCACTGTGAACTACTTTAACTCTTAATTTAGTTGTAAACGCTTTGTAATTATTTACAGTGAGTTTCATTTTCATATGTTGTCCCACCATCTGTCTTTTTTGGGACATGAAGACTCATCCTTTAGATGCACCTGGAGTAACTTATGTCTAAAAGACACAAAGGAGGGATTCCGCTTAGAGTGATAAAGTGATGACCAAAATGGAAAAGTAAATTTTCTTTCCCATTTTTTGCATTTCAATTTTCCAGTTTTAAAAGCACTTGGAGATAATAAATTTTAATCATAAAATGAAGCATTTTCACATGTATTTTTTGCTTTTCCCTAAGCTTTTCCCTTCTGTTACAGGCCACTTTGAGAAGAGTGTACAGTTTGACCCTGGAGAGCAATTTCATACCTCTAAAATGGGCAGATATCCAGCTATAACTTTTTAAAATAAAACATTAGCTTTTGCTTCCTTTATTCCTTTTAACACTCAAGGTCATAGTACAGAACAGCTTCTTATTTAAAATGTGCAATTGCAAAGGCTTATGACATTTTTGGGCAGGTATATCCTGCAGTATCTTTAAATTATATTCTCTTCTGGAGGTGTCTTAATTATAATTACACAAATATGAACAATTAAGGTCATATCTTGCTGGCAAGAGCAAACTCAATGTTTAACATTTTATCGATGGCAAATATCTAGGAACCTTCCATCAATAAAACATAATGCTTTTTTTTTCCCCTCAATTTCAACATAAAAACACACTAATTAAACATATTTTAGATAATAGACTGTCATGCATACATTAGTAAATTATCCACAGATAAAATAAATAAAATAAATAATATTCAAAACCACTTTTTGATAGATTTTTTGGTAAAACAAAACCCCCAAATAAAGTCTGTTCTGAAGAAAGAAAAAGCACAATGATAACCAGATTAAAAGATGCTTATGAAAGCATATAAGAATATGAAAATATGCTTACATAAAAACTAAAGAATTTGTGAGACGTCTACCTACTGCAATGATGCATTAGGTATAATAATTTAAGTAGATTGCTGCAATATTGTAACACTTAAATAGATTAATGTAAAGTTTTTACATATTGCTGATGTCTTTGTATAATTAGAACAAAGCTGAATTACAACATACAAAATGTAACACATGATGGTAATAACTACTTCCAACTGTCTAGATGATTATGGATATATTGTAATTAATTATAATAATGATTATGATTAAATCATCAACTTTAATAGATTATGGATAATTAAGAATAATTTCATTCCATGAGTTAGTTTCACGTATACATGCAACTGCAGATAGAAACAAAGTTCTTCATAGGTTCAAGTATTTCACCTCGAATTCTGATTACATGTTAGTGATGTACTTTAAATCTTTTGAATCAAGATGGAGTCAGTGTGTTTCACTGAATAATTTCTAAGACCCTTTGATTTTCCTATGAATTTTTATGACAGTATTACATATAATATGGCTCACTATAAAATATGTCAAATTTGAAGAACCTCTCAGCTTTGAACTTCACAGTCAATTAAAAATAGAATGAAAAAATGTTTTAATATGACACTTCTCCAAGACTCCCTTTCCCGTCCCTATGTAATAACAAAAATACATTCAGAAGTGAAATATATCATTTATTTAAGTAAAAGAACTAATTTATCGAGAACTAATTATTCCATTATAATTCTATTTTAACAGCTCTTTTCAACCAAAATAAATGAAGCATCACTTACCATAGTAAATCTGGAAAGTGTGTGGTATATAATGGAGAACTCATTTACACGGCATTTATTATTTAAAGAATAACACCCACCATGACTTCCCACATTATTTTTCATTAATGGGGTAGCATTAATGATAAGTAATACTGATAATAAAGATAGCATTCATTTAATCATGTGTACCTGCTGCTCTGGTATGTTTCTAAAAGTACGCTGCAATATGCTGATGGGTTTTTTGTCTATTGCATGGTTTAGTTTCACTCCATGTAGAAATTGGCCTTTATAACTGTGGAAGATATGTTGATCTTTATAGTGTTCTTTCTAAATAACATCCTCAAGTACTCCCCCTTATCTTGCCCCAATTTCGAGGCATGTTCTGTCTTCGTAATGATTTTCAGGAGCGAAGGTCAGAAACAAAGTCTGTGTGCAGAAAGGCATGTATGCAAGCTTTCAGGCTTCTTCTTATAATTTTCTTTTTTCACCCTTTCTCTTCATATGTACATTATGAATCAGAATCAGTCTTAGCCTCTGTCGTTCACTCAGTCTTAAGTCCAGGAGAAAAGCACTTATTCAGAAAATAACACTGACATAATGATTTTAGAACAAAATATTACAAAAGAAGACTAAAATAAATTCATCTGAGATCCAGAGCCTTTCATCTCTAATTTGCCAGTCTTAATCCAACCAAGCTCAGCAATGCCTCACAGTCAATACTGTCTAATGAGTGTTTGGTGGCCTATCAGAAATGAATAAATGGTTTATTTTAGTTGCTTCTAGGCAGGATTTCCAGTTGCAGAAAAATATACTAAAACTTCACTGGCAGCCTTCGATGGAAAGATGAGGAGCACTAAGTATTTAGAAAAAGTGATCTGATGTGGCCCTCAATAATGCTTCCAGGCAGACTTTGATATATATTAGAAGAGTTTGCATCAGTCTTAATTTTTTTGTACTGTTGCTGGATATAGATGGAACACTTGCTCAGAGGACTTTCACAAATACTAATAATAATCCCTTTAAAATGACATCAGTATAGAGGGATTGTTGATTTTATTGGAGAACTGGTTAGTAAATATAGTGATCTAAATGTTTTTATAGAGAATTAATTAAAGTGGGCCTCAAAGAAGGTGCAAAAAAAATGGACTGTCTGGAAAAAATGTGCTTACAAGGTTGAGATGACAATGTGAGAGTCATAGTTGTAGTATATGCATGAATATGTACACACAAATACATAGACATATGTATGTATATATAAAGAAAATAAGGGAAATCTATTTGTTGGCTACAGGGTGACCCAGTACCCTATATTAAAGATTAATGTTAAACAATCAGTTAGACATGCAAGTAATTTTATACAACTATATAAAAATAGAGTAATAAATGAAGTAGATTTTGGTTTAGGTAAAGAAGACTGTTTATCCATGTTCATAGGATAAGTAATCAACAGTTTTATACTTCAGTTTTCCTGTGCATTGTCATTTTTCAATGTCACAAAATTATTAGGGGAAGTTTTATTTTAAAAATAAGAAATTGTTGTTAGATAAGTTTCTCAGAATTACCTACTAATGGACAAAATATGCATAATTTAGACAAGACTTTTATGTTTGTTTCAATTCTACGCAAAGTTATATCAGACTTTTAATGAATGATGACTTGGTAGAGCAGCTAACGGGATATTGGGAGAAGGAATAGAGTAGCAACAGGACAGGAACAAAAAAGGGGTAGGGGAAAGGGGATAAATCTTTAAAGAAAATTAAGGAATCAAGAAACAAAAGAAAAAAGTAACAAAGAACATGTTCATAAATGCTTGTCAACAAAGATATAAGTAACCTCACAATTATAAGAGTAACCTAGCAAAATATTTAAACATGAGCATCCACTTAAAAAGGCGCAACTGTTCTGAAATCAGTGCTCAAGGAAGTAAATTTTATGTATGATTAAGATCTAAATTATTAAAAGGATGGAATACAATGCAGTCTTCCTAGTGTTTTAAAATGAGAGATGTTCACATTTGATTATTTTCAATAAACTATTCTCAGTTCCTATTTAATTAATGAGAGAAAGATTTTAGCAAAGGAAGGCAAGAAGACACCAAAGCAGGTGTCAAGGCCTCAAGGTAAGAGAGGACAACAAAACAGGTGTCAATAGTTTATAAACAGTTGCAGATTTAGAGGTTAATGACAGTTGTTGGGAGAGCTGAGTGGGCTGTAGTACTCCCATTGCCTTTCTCCCCTATTAACACTACTCACTGCAGCAAACGCACCTCTGAGCTCATGAGGAGTTAAGAACTGCACAGCTGTGCAGCCATCTTTCCTTCAAAATAGGGCTTTTGAGTGGTAACAGTAGAGGCGCTAAACTCTGGGGAAGGGGAATTACTTAACTAGATATGACCATAAGGATTCCACTGTTTAAAAAAAAAAAAAGAAGAAAGATTTAATGCTCTGTTATAATATTATTAAATTATAATTTTATTAAATTGTCTGAACAATGTCTAATTCAGTGTTTGAGAAATGTTTTTAACTCTTTAAGAGATGCAAAACCAAGATGTGAAAGTAATTTCCCACGGTGGTATATGCAAGTGTTACTCATTTTACTTCTGGATTTAGACTGAGTTCCCTGAATAATTCTGGCTGTGCAAAAATGGATTCATAACACAGTGACACATTTTTTCACCAATCCATACTGAGGATACCCTAGACCCACCTTCAACATCCTTATTAACAGAGAGATTATGAACCTAAACCTGGCATCTGCACTACCGAGCTCTCAGGCATGAAGGTGACCACAGACAGGAAAGTTGAAGCTCCTCCACTTGTAGGATGACATTAATGTTCATAAAACAGAAACTTAGGAGCCTTGTAAAAAGATTGATTTTTACCTTCTGGTTAGAACATTCACACAGGAGTTAGAAGGTATGGACTCTAGATTTTAATTAATGATCACAGATCAAAATACAAAACAGAAAAACATGAAGAGTGAAAATATGAGACATAATTTCTCACCAAAAATATCTTTTTATTATAAGGTTAAAAGATGTACTTTGCATGAACTCATTTGGTTACTTTTTCTCTTTTTTGCTTGTAGAAATAAAATACTACAATTTAGTAAGCTGATTGGTAAAAGACAATTATTTCCTGCTTTTTGTTCTTAGTTTTAATTCTTATACTTTCATTTCTACTGCTTTATTTTCTTTCTAAAAATCCCTAGATGGAAGCCTACTTTGCTTTAAGTCAAAAAATGCACCTTCATATTTTCTTATAAATGCAGGTATGCATAAACAAGCCACTTCTTTATGTAATTTTTTAAGTTCAGCATTCAAAACACAAAATAAATTCTTTTCCCAGGCCTAATTAGGACAAAAACCATTATTCTGAATATGTTTCCATCTTCTTTAAGCTTGTAAATTTATTTTTATTTTTATTTTTTTTGTGATTAGCAGGAATCTGAATTGAAAGGTCTAGCTGGATCCAGTTTGTATGAGAACTGTGTTTTCACGGTCCTCAAAATGACATGAAGGGTTTATGTTAGAGAATTGGTACAAAGCCTCACTGCAGGTCTAGTTATGTATTCATACACAGTAGTAGTTTACAGCATCAATTCGACTACTGCACAGGGTTGTACTATACTTCCAAGTAATTTAGTAAGCTGTACCCTCTGACATGTAAATGTATAGTAAAAATAAAATTCAGCTCCTCATCTACTATAGCATGTCTTAGCTTAATTATAGACAACAGAGCATGGTGATTTGCAAAAACTGATCTTCTAGCACTTGATGTTACTTATGTAATAATAGAAAATATATTACATGCAGAAGTGAAAATGTTCCTGTTTTCAGGAAGACTAATTAGTGGTTTCCTAATTAGCCATTCTAAAACACCAAGAGTGTTACCAGTACCAATTTTGTCTCATCTAGGACTAGCTCGAGTCCCTGTATCACACTGGTGTGCTAATTAACTATATCTATATTATGGTATTTCATGGTTAAAAGAAGTACTCAGTTGGATATTCTGTTTCATTAGCCATAATATATTAAAGGCTATCAGTGGGTTAAATTTCTTTTACCAGACTTCATTGTCTAGGACTCGATTCATTTGCCATAACCATAAGGCCTTCAAATCTGATGTAGCACCTAAAAGAGACACATAATTTTTTTGCATTGACAACTAGAAGCCATGTGGGGCACCTTATGACTTGCTAGGTCGTTGTAAGTACCTATCTTCAGACAACTCTATCAAGTTGCTAGAAAGTAGATGCTGTTATTTGAGTGACTTGTCCATTGTCCTTCAAAGGGGTGAAAGAGACATCATCCAACTGACCTATTTTGTACATCCACATTAGGACAAGACAAATCACATTCCGCATGCACCTATGTCTTGCCACTATCTCTAGAAGAAATCTATATGACTAGCTCAGCTCAGACTGTACACTATATAGTCAGAAGCTAAGTGAAAGAAATCACACCCATCATAATTTTCTGGTATGGCTAGTTTTTTTTGAAGGATCTGTTGTTCATAAACCAACTTGCATAGCTTGACACCAAAAGCTTTTTCCTGTTTTGTGAGAAATAAAATGGTAGATTCTTAATAGTACATGGCATGAAGCTTTCTATTCTAAACCATCTAGTTAAAAAGGATAATCTGGTTGATATTCTGAAGACCTGACTATTGTTTTCACATGCTAAATGTTACAGATCGTTCTATTTATATTAAGCAGTGGGAAATACACAATGTCAGTACATTTAAAAAATCATGGTTTGCCAGGTATATGGTATCAACATAAACTTCTCTTCTTGTAACAAACAAATTCCCCATTAGTAGAGGACTTTTCTCTACTTTAATCTCAATTTCTGAGTAAATTGGCAATCTGCAGTAGTATTTTAAGAGGAGGAGTACAACAAATATGTTTAAGTGATAGAGTCATCAATGACAGCTCTTCAAATAACTGTTTCAATGGGAAAAAAATGTGTTGGTTTTTTTTTAACAATGTTAAACAGAATTGTATGAGAATGCTAGAAAAAGGTATCTCAAACTGGATTGAGTTATGAATTAGTATTTTTAAAAGTTTGATCCTCTGCCATAAGTAGAAATACAGGAAATTTAATCAAATGTCCTGTAGTGGTGTAAACCTGGTGGGGAGCTAAGCATCACACGACCACTCACTCCCTCTCCTCCCCAATGGGGAAGGGTAAAAGTGAGGAAATGTGTGGGTGAGATAAAGACAGTTTAATAGGTAAAGCAAAAGCCACGTGCACAAGCAACGCAAAACAAAGAATTAATTGACTATTTCCCATTGGCAGGCAGGTGTTCAGCCATTTCCAGGAAAGCAGGGCTCCATCATCATACTGGTTACTTGAGAAGACAAATGCCATCACTCCAAACACCTCCTCCTTCCCCTAGTTTTTATTGCTAAGCACGATGTCACAGAGTCTGGACTATCCCTTTGGTCAATTGGGGTCAGCTGTCCCAGCTGTATCGCTTCCCAACTTCTTATGCACCTCCAGCCTACTCACTGGTGGGGTGGTGTGAGAAGCAGAAAAGGCCTTGACCCTGCATAAGCACTGCTCAGCAGTAATGAAAACATTCCTGTATTACCAACACTGTTTTCATCACAAACCCAAAACATAGACTCATACTAGCTAATATGAAGAAAACCCCAGCCCAAACCAGTACATGTCCCAATATTTTCTGTAATGTAAACTATGCCTGAAATGTCTCTTATTTTGCTTTTATTTGTGTCTCTGAGCACTATGCAAATGTCAGTGTTGCAGTATGTATGTTATATTGCTTAAATTTGTTGTATCCAATGCATGTAATAAAAATTATCTACTATTTTCTCATCTTTATCTCCTTATATTACATCTGTGTTCTGAGCTGTGGTGGGTTGATTCTGGCCAGCAACAAAGCACCTGCATGTCCACTCACTCACTTCCCCTGCAGTGGGATGGATGACAGAATCAGAAAAGCAAGAAAGCTGGCAGGTGAAGTAGATCATTCATTAAATGAAGGAAAAAGAAAGAAAAAAGAAAATCCAAGACAACAAGCAATGGACAGACAATCACTCACTACTTTCTGTGAGCAGATCGATACCCAGACAGTCTCCGATCAACAGCTATGTTTGAAAGATCAAGCTCGCAGTTTTTATTGTGGAGCATGACATGGTACAGTCAATTTGGGTCAGCTGTTCAGGCTATGACCCGTTCCAAGCTCTTGCCCACCCCCAGAGTGCTCACTGGGAACTAGGGGCAGACTAAAGAACAGTGAAAGCCTTGATACTGTGCAGCAGCCAAAATGCTGTTGTGTTACCAACACTGTTTTGGTAACAAATTTAAACCACTGCACCATAAGGGCTGCTAAAAAGAAAGTTAACTCCATCTCAGCTATACTGAGCACAGTACGGATACTGCAGTTTCATGCAGAATGACTTGTCATTGCAAATAATATTTAATAAATTAGTTACTTCGTTTTAGATTTTTTTCTCTTGAATGCTATGAAGGTTTCTTCAAGATACTACCTCCTGTTACATGGTTGTATATTATTTTTGGTAAAACTAATTCCAGTTCTAGTAGTAGATCCTGGTAAGCCTTTGGATTTCCTAAATTCTACCCATTTCATATCACATAAGAGTGGTCACAAGAGTCTCTTTTTTTTTTTTTTTCCCTTAGTATGGGGCACTTCTGATTCCTTTCTTCAGAAATGCTAAGAAGTTGCATAAACTCCCACAGATTAAAGTATCTTTATATCATCCTTAGCAGCAACTCTTTAGTAAGATTTCTCAGGTCATACATCCAGTGTCCATACTGAAGGCCTGGTTTGCCTGTGTTTTTCACAAGTTATGTTTACACTTAAACATAGGTCTCAACTTAAAGCTTCACAGAATATGTCACAGAGGCAAAACAAAGTGGCTGGAATGAGGATTTAAAATGCAGAAGCAAGGATATGAGGAGAATTAATTTTCCAGTTCAGTTGCTGAAGGAAAAATTAGGAGAGAACATGGGAGGAGAGAAAAAAACTCAAAACCCAGCATTTTTTTTTTTTTTTTATTCTTATAGAAACAATGATCCTAACAGGTATCATATGGAATCAGTGAAATATTTTTCTTTCAATTATTTAAGGAAAATAAGGCAATAAAAATTAAATAATACCCCCATTTCTTTCAGCTGGGATATCCACCTGCTGCCCAGCTGCCCAACGTTTAAAGTCTTTCACAACACTGTGTCAGATCCCAGACTGGTATTTGATAGCCTCAGTTGCCAGTTTTTACATAGTTCAAATTATTTAGTGATCGTAGAAGAATGACTCTAAACCAGTGATCCTGACACATACCAGAAAGACAAGAAATCCAAGTCTGATCTGTAGAAAAAGAGTTTGAAGTTATTTTCCGTCTTTTTCAACAGTGCTGAATTTAACAAGAAAAATATATTTTTATTTTTCCCCCTAGTCTTACCTGTAGAGATATTTTTGGCAACTACTTTTTAAGCTGGAGAGAGAACATGAACATGATCTTTTTTTATTAGACTTTCATTTCAGAGATTTCTAGAGTTTCCAGATACTAGTCTATAAATCAATAAGTTCTTAACCATTTTAATGTAACACAGAAGCCTCCAGAGTTACCTCTTACCTGATATTTAAAACATTCCTTAAGGGAAAAAGGACAGTAAATTTTGGATTCAAAACTGTTCAGCTAGAGAAGAGAACTGTATCAATTTCAAATTCCAGAAGTAGTATGTTCAGTTTGTGAATCTAGATTTAAAAAGAAACAATGAGTTTTAATGTGTTGTTGATGATTCATCACTTAGCTGTGATTAGCCAAATATTTTTATTATTTGATAAATTACTATGGCAAAGCTACTGATTTAGACATTAAATTTCACATTGATTTGGGATAGCTCCTTACATAGCCCTTCCTTTGAACAGAGGAAACTTCTAGAAGAATGAGTGTTTATCACTTTTTTTTGACTGAATTCCCTTCTTGCACTTACGGAATTTAGTTATTTTTCCTCTGTGACTTATATCTATATTCAGATATATTCATATGGAAAAGTGCTAAGGAATACAAAGAGCAAGATTGCAATATTTCCTTTTTTTCAGACAAATCAATTTTTGTTTTCCTTTTTTAAATGATTGCTTTTGTAAGAGATTTTGTCCCAGACTGAAAATGAATAAAATTTATTTCAGTGTTATTTTAGTTAGTTATTTTAGTCAGTGTCAACTAAATATACCTGTATTTTTATCTTCATATTTATGTATATATATATCTATATATATTTCTTCTAGCACCTCTTGTGTTTTATTTTCAGTGTTTCTCTCTTTCTGCAGTACTATTCAAATTATTCCAGTTATAGAGAAACACAGGTCAGATCTTGTGGGTTGACACTTTGCTGAGCTTAAGGCACAGCACATCTTTAATTAAACAGCAAGTTTAATTCTTTGTCAAATAAATGCAAATCTAACCTTAAATTAGTGATTACATGTGGTAAACGTATAAATATCTTTAATTTTGTTTACATCTCAAGTTGCATGAACCCAAATGTGGGTAAAAGCTAAAACTGAAGTAATAACTAGTTTCTTTACTTGCAAAACCCAGTCTTTTGTTAAAGATATTTTCACCAATTTGTTTTGAATTTCAGAGTGAAGCAATGAAGCTTATACAGGACTGCGTAAGTGTAGATTTAACAAGGATGAAAACAGGAGAATGTGGCGAGTGAAAATTTCAAACCCATTTGTTCTGACACAGCAACATTTAGTTTTCCTTTCATCTTTTCTTCCCAAAACATTTTCATTTTTGCCATTTTTTCCTTCCATTGGCAAGTATGCTGTTGACAATTCAAGGAACAAAAAAAAAAAAGAAAGAAAAGACAGACATTTTATTTCTCTTTCAGGTTCATGAAACTCTTTTTCCATTGTCTTGGGAAACTCATGGTTGTTTTAGATCCATGTCTTTTTTCTTATGATTTTCCTTCAAGCTCCGTGTGACATGATAAAATTGGTGGTTTAGTCTTTTTCTGCTTCGGTAGTTCTGTCTTTGTTAACTAAGACAGGTTTTTCTTATCTTGTAACATGGAAATCCTTGTACCCTGTTTCACAAGATAAAGCGTTGGTAAAAAAACCCAAAACTATTATTGCAAATGATATGTCTGTAGTTTCATCAGTTTTTCATGCTTTTACTATAATAAAGTACCATTATCAAGAAAGTATCAGAAGTATTTTTATCAACATCAGAAAGAGAATTTTGCACAGATGCAGCTCTCCTAGCTACAGTAAGCAGAGAAACAGTCTGTCAGAAATGCAGAGAACTGTTCCTCTTGTAAGTGTAAATGTACAGGCAGATATATCAGCATTTCATCAGTTACTTAAGAAGCCAAAAGACTTAGACAATGCTGCCTTTCAATGTTACTTAAAAAGTCAGGGGGGGCACAGACAAAATTTTTTTCATTTTTGCATACCCCTGGATTCCATTCTCTTCACAGTGATAATCTGTTTCTGTCCAAAAGAACTCTATGTTCAAAAGGAATAGTAATCTTTTAGAATTTAATAGCTATTTTGTAGAAAAGACAAATTTCTGTGTTCCTTCACCAGTGCAAATCCTGTAAAATGTATGTTCTATAGGGAATACTTTGCAGAAGACAAAGGAGTTTTACATGGCATTGTTATGAAAGGACTGCCACCTTAGGGCTGCTGTCCAGGTAGTTTGGCTTGGTGAATCAGATGTGATCAAATCAGTTCTTCTCTAAAGATACTTTCTAATTAAGACAGGAGGCTAGAATCAGTTGAACTTATTTTAAAACAGTGTGGCTTCATTCAGAGAGACTTCCTAATTTAGTCACCACTATGACCTCCAAATATGAGCATGAAAGTTTAAAAAATGTTTTAATAAAATATAGCATGCTGATATAGATGGAGCAATGAATATTTCCTTATCATCTCCTAGAAAACCATCCTAGAGAAAATGTGTTTGAAAGATTAATTAGGTTGCAAGTTCTGGAAATATTATTGGATTTTGTCAAAGTACTCCACGGCTGCTGGGAATGAAATGAAAGGTCTCTATTCACCAGTATGAAAAACATTTAAAATCAACAGTCACAGAAAGACCCAAGGTTGTGCTCAAGCTTCTGATTGTACCCTAAACATGTCTTAAAGACATAAGAGTGAAATCCCTTCTCTCTGACCGTTCAGGAGAGACCTTGCAAGACAGAGACTTTGGGTTCAATTAAGTTATCTAAAGAAAGTTGACTACTGCTATTGGATAAAACTTACGGTACCTCCCCTTCTCTCCCCTTATAGCAGATCCCCTCTTTGGAGCTCCAGAAGGCTGATGGTTTCCCATAGGTTCTCTACCATACCTACTACCACTGTCCGACCACTTAGAGAAGCCTTTTTATTCTTTCAAATAGTAATTTGAAATATTAGGAGCTTTGTAATGCACAGTATTGCTAGGAAAATTAATTGCTGAAACATACAGAATTTGAAATACATATACTGCCCCTCATAATTCCTATAGACAAATGCTCTACTGTGTGATGTCTTGAAAGCACAACACACAATATCTATTCAAGGTTGAAGCTGAAGGGATAGAAAAATATCTGGATTTATTTGTTTAAAACTTTTAAATAGGCCACTAGCCAGTTTTCACCTCTTAAAGTGTTGTGGTTTTTTTTTTTTTTTAACCTTATTTCTTGGATATCATGCTTTTAAATTCTAAGAGCCCTTCAAAACTCAGACTACAGTTGTTTGAGAAACCTGTTCCCAAATAAATTAAAGTAAGTCTCCAAAGCAACTAGCTGGTGATTCCCAGTGGAAGCCCTGGGGCAGTAATAATCATAGAACCACAGGGTTGGAAGGGACCTCTGGAGATCACCTAGTCCAACCACCCTGCCACAGTAGGGTCACCTTAGAGCAGGTTGCACAGGAATGCGTCCAGGTGGGGTTTTGAATGTCTCCAGAGATGGAGACTCCACCACCTCTCTGGGCAGCCTGTTCCAGTGCTCTGCCACCCTCAAAGTAAAGATGTTCCTCCTCATGTTTAGGTGGAACTTCTGATGCTCAAGTTTGTGCCCAATACCTCTTGTCCTGTTGCTGGGCATCACTGAAAAGAGACCAACCCCATCCTCCTGACACCCACCCTTTAAGTATTTATAAGTGTTGATAAGATCCCCCCTCAGCCGTCTTTTTTCCAGACTGAAGAGGCCCAAATCCTTCAGCCTTTCTTCATAAGAGAGGTGTTCCAATCCCCTAATCATCTTCATAGCCCTTTGCTGTCCCCTCTCCAGCAGTTCCCTGTCCTTCTTGAACCGGGGAGCCCAGAACTAGACACAGCACTCCAGGTGCGGCCTCACCAAGGCAGAGTAGAGGGGGAGGATGACCTCCCTCGACCTGCTGGCCACACTCTTCTTGATGCACCCCAGGATGCCATTGGCCTTCTTGGCCACAAGGGCACATTGCTGGCTCCTGGTCATCCTGTTGTCCACCAGGACTCCCAGGTCTCTTTCCACAGAGCTGCTCTCCAGCAGGTCAGCCTGTACTGGTGCATGAGGTTATTATTCCCCAGGCGCAGCACCCTACCCTTGCCCTTGTTGAATTTCATAAGGTTTCTCTCTGCCCATCTCTCCAGCCTGTCTAGGTCTCTCTGTATGGTGTCACAGCCTTCCGGTGTGTCAGCCACCCCCCCCAGCTTTGTGTCATCAGCAAACTTGCTGAGGGTGCACTCTATCCCCTCATCCAGGTCATTGATGAATGTATTGGAGAGTATATCAAGTGTTCTTCCTTCATTTAGGCAGTTATGTCATCATAGTAGTTTACCAAGTTAGTCAAGCATGACTCCCCATTTGTGAATCCATGCTAACTTCTCCCAGTCACCTTCTTGTCCTCCATGGGCCTGGAAATGTTTTTTGGGATTTGTTGTTCCATCACTTTCCCAGGCATTGAGGTGAGGTTGACTGGCCTGTAGCTCCCTGGGTCCTTCTTCTTGAAGGTAGGAGTGACATCTTCCTTCCTCCAATGCTCAGGCACCTCAACCAATCACCATGATTATTTGAAGATTGATACTGGCCTCACAATGAAGTCAGCCAGCTCCCCGAGCACTTGTGGGTTTATCACATCAGGACCCATGGATTTATGTATGTCCAATTTGCCTAAGTATTTTATAACTTGATCCTCTTCTACCCACAGTGTACCTTTATTGCACCAGACTTTCCCCCTTATCTCCAAATCCTTGCATTTCTGAAAGCAAATCTTGCTAGTAAAGACTGAGGTGAAGGCAGCATTCAGCACCTCAGCCTTTGCCATGTCTGTGTCACCAGGACCCCTGACTCATTCAGAAACAGGCCTGCTTTTTCCCCTAGGCTTCCTTTGCTACTTACATACTTGCAGAATCCGTTCCTGTCACCTTTGACATCTTTTACCAGATTCAACTGCAAGTGGATTCTGCCTTTCTTAACCACACCTCCGCATGGTCAGTGTCTCTATATTCTTCCCAAGTTACCTGTCCCTGCTTCCACCTTCTGTATACTACCTTGTTATGTTTGAGTTTTGCCAGGAGCACCTTGTTCATCCATGCAAACCTCCTGACATTTTTGCCTGATTCTATGCTTTTTGGAATGGACTGTTGAGCTTGAAGAATGTGATCCTTGAATATCAACTGGCTTTCTTGGGCCTTTCTTCCCACCACAGCCATATTGCCATGCATTTTTTCAAGATCCTTGAGTGGCAAATGCTTACTCTAATGAAATCCAAGGCCTTGATCTTGCTTTTGACCTGCTCCCTCCTTTCATAATTTTGAACTCCACCATCTCATGGTAGCTGCAGCCAAAATCAATGAGCCCTCCTGGTCTGTAAGTAAGAGGTCCAGCCAAACTCCTCTCCTCATTAGCTTGTCTATTACTTGGGCCAGGAAGTTGTCATCAGCACTCTTCAGGAACCTCATGGGTTGCCTATGCTGTGCTGCGTTGTCCCTTCAGCAGATGTCAGCATGGTTGAAGTCCCCCATAAGGACCAGGGTCTGCAAACGTAAGGCTACTTCTATCTGTCTGTAGAAGGCCTCATCCATTTGTTCTTCCTGGTCAGGCAGCCTGTAGCAGACACTCACTACAATGTCATCTGTATTGGTCTTCTTCTCAGTCCCTACTCATAAACTCTCAGTGGACCAGCCATCCATCCCCTGGTACAGCTTCATGCATTCCAACTGTTCTTTCACATAAGGGGCAATTCCACTTTCTCATGTTCCTGGCCTGTCCTTTCTACAAAGCATATATCCTTCTGTTGCAACACTCCAGTCATCTGATCCATATCACTGCATCTCAGTGATTCCCAACAAGACTATAACCCTTCAGCTGCATACAGATCTCTAGTTCTTGTATTTATTCCCCATGTACGTGTGGGAGCATACAGGCACTTCAGAAAGACACCCAAGCATGCTAATTTTTCAGAAAAGGTCTGTGAGGTGTTTCCCCATAATGTTGCCTTACAGGTACTTCCTTGCTTACGTGTAAATACTTGAGGTGACCAAACTTGAACCCTGTGTTGTTGGTTTTGTGTCCCCCTTCATTCCCATTACTCCAGACTCTGTACTTGTCAACCCTGTTAATCACTCCCTCACAAGGCTCCTGGTTACTCTTTCCCTTCCCCATTTTTCCTAGTGTTAAGACCTTCTTACTAGGTCAGCCATTCTGTTGGCAAAGATACCTTTGCCCAACTTAGTAAGGTGGATTCCATCTTTCCCAGCTACCAGCAGGACTGAGGACAAAATCACGTGGGTCCCCATGTTTCTGACTATTTGACCTCAGAGCTCTGTAATAAATTTGAAACCAGATTGCCCCTAGCAGTATCATTGGTCCCCACATAGAAGAACAGCAGAGGGTAATAAGCAGAGGGTTGGTCAAGCTTCAGTAGTCTATTCTTAAAATCCTGGATCCAGGCCCCCAGGAAGCAAAACTTCTCCAGATGACAAGTCAGGGTGGCAGATGGGTGCCTCCATCCCCCAAGGCAGGAATTCACCACTGTCACTTCTCTTTTCTACCTTGTGCTCCTGTGTGGTGCAGGGTCAGTCAACCCAGATGCTTTGCTTGAAAGCACACTCAGCTTCTCCTCCTTAGCTTTAAGGACAATGAACCTGTTTCACAGTTGCAAGCCTTGAGGCAGTAAAAAAAGCCCTCCTCTTGGTGCCAGAAGTCACCAGCTTCCAGCCTTTGCCTTCCTCAGAGTTTCCACTTACCATTCTGCTAGGGACAGACTCTGCCTGTGTCTCCACTACAGTTGAGGTTCAGGGCTCTTGAAGGTGTGGAGTCTCTAAGAAGATCCTGTCCATCTCTCTCTCTCTCTCTCACCCTCTCTGGTTCCATGCAGGCTGCTCACTTTACTCCATAACTCATTTGCTTGGAAAGGGGACCATGTCTTCAGCCTCAGGGAGAGGCCCCAGGCAGTCCCTGCAGCCTAGAACTCACAGAACTGCACCCGCCATCTGAAGCTTTGCCTGATAGAGGATAGCTGCTCCAACACTGTCAGGGGAACGTGCCATATGGTTTGCTACCACCACACCTGAGAATGTTTATGCTGATTATGAACTGAGATGAGACCACTTCTTTGCATCCTGCTGTATGAACTGCTGCATCTGTTAACTGGGCTCTGATTACAGACACCCTTGGGTCAAGGGCAGCTAACTGAGCTCATTAGAGGCTACTGGAGCTTCCTTGGGTCCACATCTCTGTGGCTCCAATTGTCTTCTCCTTACCTGGCAGCTGTGATCTCAATCAAGCCTCTAATTTACAAAATAGACACAACGCTGGAGCATACATTGGTTTTCCTATTGATCTTCTATTCACAGGCAAATAACTTCACCTTCCTGTCATTCTGTTTACAACTTCTCATTCTGCATTTCCAGTTTGGTTTGCTTCAGTGATTTCAAGCATAATGGCAAAAGGACTTTCTCTGTTTAATAATGCCTAGGAAAAATGTCCTTCCTAAGATTAACTTACAATATCATTTTTTTCTTATTTTTTGTTGACCTATTTTGTCTTCCACACTTAACCAAGTGACTCATATCAGTTTACTCTGTTCTTGTGTTCTCCTATTGACATCACCTCAGAAAGCATGCCAGCTGACCAGACTGATAGGTTTTATTTATTTCTCAGCTTTCACAAGATGGATTTACCACTGTTCATGAGTAATTCCCATGGATTTTTGCTGTATAATAATAAATGAACAGGGCATGACTCTTCATAATTTTTATGGTTGTCACATCAGAGCTGAAAGGTTTCAGTTTTGGGCTGTGGGTTTTTTTTATGTTTAAAGATATCAAAAGCTAAAGGTACAAAAGGATACAGGCATTTACATTCCTATTTTTTCTAACTTTGGTCACTGGTGTCTAAAACTGCCATCTTCAAACCCTCAATTCAATGGCACTGAATCCTGGATAAGTCCTTTTTTTTACAGTGCTCTGTTTCAATTCAACATTGATAGAGCTTATTGGACTAATACCTAACTCATTCCCAGGTTCCTCAGGAACTGCAAACTTATCATGCTTCTATGTTGTCTGAATGTCCTATGTATGTCCTAGGTTGTCTGAAAGATCTAATCAAACTAGGGGCCATGGCACCACTTTTTTTTTTAATTCAAGAACTAAATATTTAGAACTCAAAATTATTATTTTAAAATCTTGCTTTCAAATCATTCTTCTGCTTTAAGATGTTCTGTTCAGAAAGACAATGGAAGGTTTAAATCCTATGTATCATTACTTTGGAAAAAGTAGTAGTGAGAAACCCACAGAGCTATTGAAGCAGAAACTAAACCACAAATGTCCTCTTCTTCTGAGTGACACCTCTAATCAGTAAGCTAGGAATTCACACACATGCATATTCTCTCCCTTGCTTTCTTTCTGTCTTTGGTCCAACAATCTTTGATTATTGCATGAGAAATGGAACAGTTTCAAAAGAAAGGAGTGAGAATGCCCTTGATCTGTGTGTGTGTCCCTCAGACAGAGAAAGACATTTTAACTGTACCTCATATGAGTATGCGACTAACCACTAAGCGATAAAAATGGGAACAGAGAGGTACCTTATAAACTAAAGGAATTTTATAATGCTATAAAATACTGTTCAACTATTTGAAAGAAAAAAAGGTTGTGAATGTCATGCTTTTGGAAAGGATTCAGAGGTGCAAATCCCATAGCAGGAAAGTACTTCTCCAGGAGATACATCTTAGACACAGTCAGAGAGAGGATCATACCTGTGTCCTCAGAGATGACCTCTTCACCTTCTGTGTGCCACCTTCTTCTCACCATCCAATGCTTCCAGAGCATTTCTTAGGGATGGACATTAAAAGCCAAATCCAGATTATAGACTATTCTTTACGGATCAAAGTTAAGGTTTAGGTGTTACAAACACTGCAATGTATATTTTCACTTAACGTTAAAAAAGGTAATGAATATGTTTTGCTTCTACTTTTCCCCTGCTTCTAGCTCCCCCTGGAATATTTTAAAGCATAGATCTAGGCAAGAAATTTGGAACCTGATCAAGTGGGTTGTCAAAAACAGAATCTTAAACCCAAGTATTTAATACAAGTTTTAGGTTAATTAGTCAGTTGTTCTAGAAAGGACCTCAATTCAGCATGTCATTATTTCTCCTTTTGAACATCATACAATATTTTATTTAGTAAGAGACACTAACAAATAATGTATCTGTTACCTTCCTGGCATTATTTTATTTACCTTGGTGGAGGTATTTTATCTAACACCATTGTGGACATTTCTCTAGAATATTTCAATGATAAATGCTAATCAAATAGTTACAAAATAGCTCTGAAAATAAAGATGCTACGCACTCTAGTGTCTGTGAAATTAGACAATAGACTGGCATAAATCTAATAAACATTCAGGATCATACAATTCCTATGTGGTCTCCATAATTGTCATACTTTTGCTTTATTACTATTTACAGTAATATTTTTTCTATTAAGTATGAAGATCTTGCATGAACGTACAAACTGGCTTCAAGACTTTGAGATATAGTGTCATATACTCTTATTGTTCAATTCAGTTGCATCTGGTCAACGACAGTTGCACCCAACCTCTTTGCTATAGGTAATTGACTTTGACAGCATTGAAATGAAGTGACAGGATGCTAGCAATCATTGTAAATGACATCTTCTGTCATTGTACCTCTGACAAAGTATTATTGCCTTGTGCAGTATATAGGAACTTGTAAGTGAATTATAAAAAAATAGAGGATTACTTTTTCCAGGCTTGATCTTAATGAGGGAAATAAAAGCAAATATCAGAATTCTTCTTTTTGAGAGGTCCATATTTCTACATTTTCCCTATTTAAAAGGAATGATGTACTTTTAATATTTATTCCGTAGATTTATAAGGCAGAGACATGAAAATAATCCTGAAAAAAACTTTTTCTGAATTGGCAGGAATCATCTCCATGGAACACAACTTATTCTAGCAACAGAAATGCTGTGCAGGCATGCTAGGAAACAAGTCTAATCACAGAGGAAAGAGATGTATGTAAATAGTATTGGTGGAGGTTTCAAGTCAGTGAAGCTTCCTTTGTCTTTGCACTTTACCATGATACTTCCTCATATTCATGCTCAGTTTTACGTACCACATTTGCCTTCTCTTTGGTATATGTTGTCCTCAGCTTGACACAAGTGATTACAAAAAAGCATTACCTACTTTAGGATACATAAAGTAACGTTCCTTTTTCTTTTTTTCCCCATTTTAATTTTACTTTTCTTCATATGATTTCCTGAGTCAGTAACAGTTTCACTTCCTTTGTGGCAAGAAGATTCCTGGCTGACTGTGTTTTTATCACTCCCCACACTGAAGGAGCTGAGTTGCTTATATCAGTTAAATGTAATTAGTAACTCCCTGATTGGTATAAATACCCACAACCAGAAATTACAGCTTGCTTTCACTGTATTGAAGGCTCTGCACTGCTGTTAACTCAAGTAAACTGATAAATCCTGCCTCTAAAAATTTTTATCTTCTTATCTAACCAAGGGAACTGTGGTCCGCTCTTTGATGAGTGTGGCATAAAAGACACTTAGCACTGAGGTGCTTGCTCACTCTTTACTTATCCATAGAAGACTAAATAGGTTGTTGTTAGCATACGTGTCCAGATAGTCAACTCTGACCTGTAGCTACACTAACAAGATAATAGTATGAATTATTAAAATATGTTAAAAGTAGTAGCAAAATAAGAATATTGCCTAGGGAGAGAACCAAGATTAGAATATGAGAATATCAGAAATGAGAAGTGTTATGGATAAGAGAAAGGAAAAGCAGTCAACAGAATTGATGACTAAGGTAGACATTACCAAATTATCATATTACAAATGCCAAAGAAGTTTACAAAGTCAGCAAAAAAACAGCCAATGGAGAAAGAGGAAACACAGGAGGTTTGTTTGTTTGGGAGGGCATGAAGATGTCAGAGGGAAAGAACCTGGGCTGAGAAAAAGCCTGTGAAAGGCAATACAGGTGGAAGAAAATCCTGTGATCAGTGTTGTAAAGGTACTTGCTGAGCGTCCCTGTACTTCATCACAGCAGAAGAACAAACCTGCTGTCCTCACCATATGGATATCTGATCTAGGGGAGATTTGGAGTGTTTTCTCTAATGCTAATGAGGTATTTCCCAGAGAGAATGTCCAAAGAGTCATAAAGGCCACTCTGTGGAAGCAAATTCACAGGAACAGGGTAAAAGGGGAGAAAGATGTTTCTTGTTTGTCTTGTCAGGATTGTATTGCTCCAAGTACCAACAGTCCTCACCTAGGTGAGATTCCTCTTTTCTTTCCCCCAAGGGTTTCCAATTGCTGTCCCTCTCACATTGTAATGTTGGAAATCACGAAGAACATGAACATTCATTATTACAGGTTCATTCTGCACAATGCCTTGCCAAGTTATAGGATGTTTTGGAGCCTTGCAGAACTATTTCCCATTGATAGGGAAATAAATTTCATGGATGTGGGGTATTTTAGCAGTTTAATTAAGTTTTCCTTTTAGTGCATACTTCTGTCTCATTAACAGAGGTGGTGAAAAAAGTATAATGAAAAACTTCTCTTTCCAATATCTCAGACAATGCCTAGTTCTCATAAAGTGCATCTGTACCAGTAGCTGAATCAAATTAGTAAGAATAAAGCAGATTATATTAATGTTCTTGTTGACAAAAACTTCCCTAAAAATGTGTAATTTATTAAGATCATGTCTAACAACAGCCCGTGCTTATTCTACCATAGTGACTTAAGCAAAAGGCAGCTGAGCTCCATAGCATGCTGCCTTACTGTCAGCACTCAAATGAATTTGCCATTTTTTCCTTCTACCTGCACGTAGCCAGGCATTTGCGAGTGTCTGTTTGTGTGGACACACATATCCAAGCTGATGGTGTGACTGTTCTGGGCCAGGTAATTATCTCAGGGGTCGAGAGCAGCTGGGCAGCCCTACCTGACCTACAACATGGGGTTCTACACTGTTGTGTTAGGATGGGATGTCTCCTGTAAATGTAACCTAAGCTATAGTAGAAACTGTGAGGCTGTTTTGTTTTGATTCTGTTTTTTAATTACTTGATTCTGCAGTCAAACTGGGCTTGGGAGTGAAATAAGTGTGTATAATCTTACTGTTAAGCAAGTGCTGTACCAAACATTCATATAAATTTGCATGTAAATACTTGACTTGAAAGCTAATATTCATTTTACATTTTTACAAATGTGAAACATCAGGAATTACTGCTCTGGACTGTTACATTTACTGACTATTTCTTGTTTTAAGAAAAAGATGACATTTGTTAAATACAAAGAAAAAAGAGGAAAAGTAGAAGTCTTTGTGTTCCTTACTCCTTTATTTTTCCAAACAAGGTTGTTTAAAATAGCATTAATTTACTACTGATGGATATTCACAGAATTTCTCACAATCTATTTCTTGTTGACCAAAATCCACAAAATAAGAAAAATAATATCTAAGACTTCCTTCATTTAAGAGATGACAAAATGTTAAAATTATTCAGAAAATAATCTGAACATGTATCTGACATAAAACATAAATAATGGAATAGTGAAAAAGATATATTTCATATCTTTATATGTATGGGTGTGAGTACATGCATGAATGGATGGATTTGAGCAAGTCTAATTAAATAGTTAATCAGGTCAGGTAAAGGAGCAGCAGATCTGAAATGGTAGGTTAAATCAGGAAACAAAATATTTGTTCTCTCATTTTTGTCTTCTCATTTGTTTTATAACTGACCATTCCTGTTATCCTTAATGAAAATTTGGATATGTCTGGTACTTGCAGCCACTCTTACAAATTCGCTACTCTGGAGTTCAGAATTAGGTACCTTGAAGTGATGTAAATATAAACACTTGATCTCCCTGTGGCATTCCATCTAGTTCATTCAGTCTTTCCTTTTCACTGTTTGATTTTTTTTGATTTTTCTTTCCCTCCCACAGACAGCTTACTACATTGAAAGAAGCTTCACTGGGGGATGAAGCTCTTCAGAAAGAGTTCACATGGATCTTACTGTTAGGAAACCAATTTCTTTTGTTTACAGAATATTTGTTTGGAATTGTCACACCAGCTTTGAAGTCTTGCTTACAGCTGCAGATTAGATAGTGATGTCAGGAAAGATGGCAAAAAAAATAGGCTTAAAAAGTAAAAGCTGATGAACATCATAATTCTCTCTTAGCCTAGCTGTGTTACAAAGAGCTAAGGGCATTGAAACAAAAAAGCTGACAAATTATTGTGTATTAAGAAAATCCCTCAATCTTTTAAATTCTTTCTTTGAAAAGTTTAGAATGTGCATCTTTTGTTTACTATAACAACATTTATGGGATTACAAAGCACAGCATTTTGAGCTTTTACTATTATTGATTGATAGAAGTTATTATATGAACTATTTTTATTCATTTGGAACATGGATAATGCTTAAATTCCCTGCTGGATTTTCAAGCTGTTTCAACCTATGGACGTGTTTAGTAATCAATGATCTAGGGTCCTCTGCAGTGTTAAAAAAAAAAAAGAGTAACTGGAAATGGTAGCCCCTGCTCTAAAGAACTCATTGATGGTACATAAGGTGGTTGCAAAATGGACTGATCAGGCAATAGCATCAGTTTGCCACCTGCTTAGCCGTTTTCCATGCTCACTGTAATGGCCATGACCCTTTCATTTCCGTTTTTTAAATAATTCAACTATTGCAGAGAGCTCCTGAGCTTAATGACATTGCATGTCTCAGTCTTTTTAAACTGTTATAGTATTCCAAAAGCTATCTAAAAAGTCATATCACTTATTACTGTCATTATTACTACTGCCAAATATTATCTGTTATGGCAGAAATGAATTGGAGTTTGGAATGGCCTGCTTATATGTGGCAACATTGTGTTCTAACCAGATGTGAGCTTTAGCCCATACAATGAATGATGCATTTATGCTAATCTAGTTTAAAATAAAATAAAAAAAATGCTTTGGTCCTATTTTATTTAAACATTTTTATTTTTTTTAATATACCTCAGTTTAATTGTAACCAATATGAGCAACAATAAACTTTTTTATTAAATTCCATTGTTTCTGTATGTAAAAGATGCTGTTTATTAAAAAAAGAAAAAAAATCCCTTAGAAATATACATGAAACTGCCCAGGAAATTAGTGTTAGTACATTTACTTTTATTACTGGGCCACTTGTCACTAAGAAATTTAATTTGCTGCCTGCAGTGACATTCTTTTTACTTATTGTTTGCTTTGTCTTTCTTTTCAATGAAGATTTGTTAGCTAAATCAGATTCACAATCCCTGGGAAATGCATGTGAGAGGAAATACAGGGATGTTTCATTATTATTATTATGTATCCGTTTGTCAGGACTGTTGCAACATTTCTCATTTGTCTCTTCTTAGTGTTTTCTCAGCTCAGAAACCCTTATGCATAGAAGTGAAGTGAATGTCAGAGCATCAGTCTGAAACCAGTTTTTTGCATTTACTAGCCAAACATTTAAATACTTCTTTATGCCTTTATTTCCTTTCTCTCTTCCAAATATTATCTCAAGAAAAGCAGAAGTTAACAGTGATGACAAAATCATTAAAAGCTCAAATAATGTAAAAGACAAGTAATGGAAGCTACCATTAGAAACCAGAATCATCTTAGTTCCTCCGCCACCCCCCTCACCCCACCTCCCCTTTTTATTTTTAGGAGACAAAGGAAAGATATTGAAGAAATAATTAACAAAAAGGAAAAGAGTTTTTAAATTATCAATCTATTTTTCAGTGGTTCCCTGAATCTGTGAAGCATTTCTCCTGTCTCTTATTTTTCTAAGTATTCTTGAAGAATATTTATTAATTAATTCTAAACTGTACAAAGTTTGAAAGCACATAAAATTAGAGTAGATAGGGAAAACAAAACCATTTTGACTGGCAGTAAGTTTCAGAAATGTGAGCCTACTCTCAGTGAAAAAGAATATAGCTAGCAAATTGGAAACATGTCTCATAATTTCCATCTATTTCAACAAAATTTAATTATGAACACAAAATTGTATATAAAACAGTTTAAAATACTTAAAATATTTTAAAAGAAACTTCTTAGAGTGTAATGGAATATTTGGAAATATTTTGAAATAGAATGAAATTTGGGGTATACTCAAACCCTGCAGTCCTGTTCCTGTTTTCCAGTTTGGCCAAAGAATGAAAAAAAAAATTAAAATAAAAAAATCATCTGCAAAGTTAAAGTTTTTTGGTCAGAGAAACAATTTGTTGGACTTCACAGAAGCAGATCTTAAAGAAATCAAGTATTTATATTTTTCAGCATTTTTCTTATGTGGAAAATACAATTTTTGAGCTAGCAAACACCAATAATTATTTTTCAACTTACTTAAAACTGAAAGATATTTTCTAAAAATTTGTGATAATTTTCTGACACAGCTCTGGTTAAAAAAATAATCCTGAAAAACATAATGATAGTCTCCCAATGAAATCTGCGATTTCAGAGCATTGACCTATCCCAAGCTGGAGCAGATAATAAAAAAAAATAATTATTCTGCAAGAACGATAATGGAAAAGGTAAAATAATGTTTAGAAATGTCACAACAAACTTACAACAATGTTTGAACTCCCCATGATTAGTATGGGGAGATTAAATGTTTTAGCCTTTTTGACCTGGAACAGAGAGAATCACCCAACAGCTTCAGTGACTTCTGCAGAAAAGTGAGATATTGAGAAAGATAAAAGCACGATGCTTCCCTGTAGGTGAACATGAAAATGAAAAAGTTCCCTATAACTGTATAGTACTAGATACTGTGTAAGACTAAGAGTTACGATGAACAAAAGGGGCATTGTGTGCATTCCCAGGAGGTGACATGGCATTATATGAATGTAAGAAAGTGTTATATAAATGGTTGTGATGTGAATGAGCAAAAGAAATTTGAATCAGTACATTACTATCCTTGCTATGGACGTAAGCCTCAGGAGTAGGGGGGACTACCATCACCTCTAAACCTAAAAGTTTTGAATTAAATACTGTGGTGGGGCTTTTTCAGCAGTAGTCACTGTGGTGGCTTCTGAGAAATAATCTCCTATCATGCTTGACTGAATGGAGATCATCACTTTTCCTGCACAGCACCACCTCCTCTCTCCTACATCTTGACTTATGCAGTTTGCTACAAATGCTTTTCAGGGACCCATAAAGGCCTTATGCAGAGTCTGCTGGTTACCCTGCCTTCACTCACAGGGATTTGTGTAGCAGAATTTCCACAGGATCCTTTTTTCCTCGCTAGTCTTTTCTATTTCTGGCTCTACAGACCTCCAAAGAAGGGTGTCACTCTGAGGCAGCTCACCCTCCGGTTTCCCAGACCCACTGACAGCTGTCTCCATGGGCCTCTGGGAAGATGGGGGCAAAGTAGAACCCTTTTTTGTTTTCGTTTCAGACCTCTGCTGCTTTCTGAAGCATGAGAGCAGGAAAGAATGCAGGCAAGCTTTCTGACATTAAATCAGTGAATAATTGCTGTCTCAAACGAATAAAACTGTCAACTAAAAAGTCATCAGAGGAAACTCATCAGTGAAAAAGAGCACCTGATTTCTTGTTGGGCTGGAAGACTCCTCTTCAAAAGTTCCTAGTCCTTGCTTGTCTTTCACTAAGACACAGTCTGTGGAGTGCTTCAAATGAATAAGAAAACAAAAAACCAAAAAAGCACTGACTCATAAGGAAAAAACAGACTTCAAGTGACTACAGAGAACCAATTGGGAACAGTTTGTACCTCTCCAATGAAAGAGCATGTAAGGCAGCACACTCCAGGAATACACAGAAATGAGAAAGAAACTAAAAATAAGATATTTTCTTGAAAAGAAACAACACAGAAAGTACTGGTTTTGGCTGGGGTTTTCTTCATATTAGCTAGTATGGGGCTATGTTTTGGATTTGTGATGAAAACAGTGTTGATAATACAGGAATGTTTTCATTACTGCTGAGCAGTGCTTATGCAGGGTCAAGACCTTTTCTGCTTCTCACACCACCCCACCAGTGAGCAGGCTGGGGATGCACAGAAATTGGGGGGGGACACAGCTGGGACAGCTGACCCCAACTGACCAAAGGGCCATATGATATCCTGCTTAGTAATAAAAACTGGGGTAAGAGGAAGGAAGGGAGGATGTTCGGAGTAATAGCGTCTGTCTTTCCAAGTAACCATTGAGCCCTGCTTTCCTGGAGATGACTGAACACCTGCCTGCCAATGGGAAGCAGTGAATTAATTCCTTGTTTTGCTTTGCTTTACCTATTAAACTGTGTTTATCGTAACCCATGAGTTTTCTCACTTTTGCCCTCCTGATTCTCTCTCCCATCCCACTGTGGGGAGAGACACAGAAGCAGAGATGCAAAACCTAACATCAATGGAAATACTATCTAACTGACAAAAGAAAAATCTGTACAAATTTCTGAAGTCGAGATGAGATCATAAAGCAGAGATATATATTTAAAATATTTTTTAAATCTGATATTATCAATCAAAACTGATTTAAATTTTATAATATTTTTTCATAAAAATTTTCAACTGACTATAAGATACCAATTTTTCAACAAACCATTTTTGCCTGTGAAGCTGTCATATGTACCTGAGATATTGGTAGAAACAAATTTGCTTTCAATATATTAAATATTCAGCTGAAATTACTTTTGTTTTTATATTTTGGCGCTCTCTAGGCTTTTTATAGCTACTATGCAGGCACAGTTAACTTAGAATTTTTGAAAATATTTTCCTTCATGAGCTCCAAATGCCTAACACTTGACTGAGAATATTATTAACAGTGAGTTCTAGGTTATTTATTTAATTTCTAACTGAAATGGAACAATTACATGAACATTCACTTATTATTTGGTACTTCCTGCGACATACAGATATTCTTCTTGCATGTATTCATTCAGTGATTCATGCATTGAATAAAGCCTGAATAAGAAAACTAAGTAGAAATTCTAAAAATGCATTTAAATGAGCTCTTGGTAAATGCAATATTCCATTAATTATCATGTTTCAATTTCTATAAAGATGTACTAATTAAATCAATAGTACCATATATAGAATCCCACAGATCTTATAAAAGTAATGTAACACGAATTAGTTTTCAATATATGCAGTTTTCAGTAATACCATGACAGTGAATACTGCATGTTTCGTAGTCTTAATTTATTGACGAGATGAGCTTTCAAAAATGAAGATTCCCTTCACAACTATTCTTCTTTAATTTGATCCTCTGCATGCAAATCTAAATTTGTAAATTAGAAAATTGGTTATACTAGTGAAATAAAATACGTATGATTGATGCATCTAATATCCCGTCTTTGTATTATGCTGTATTATAGTTACTTTTCATTTCAATCATTAATTAAGATTAAGACAATAAAGCAGTCAGTGAAGAAGCAACAAATCACAACATCATCTTGAATATCTAACTACGGTGACAGTGAAAATGAACAGTACAGTTTTGACAGATAAGAGTTTACTTCACAACAGCCTAAGTTATTTTTCTCATGTTTTCAAACTGAGTTTTGCAGAAAAACAATTTAGAAAGGATGAAGAAAACTATTCTTAATGACATTTTAATATCAGACATTCTCTTTTGCCAGAATAATTGTTTATTAATATCTGATCCTGCAAGATGCTGAGTATCTTTGGTGATAAACAGAGCCTCTTAATTCTCAAAGAAATACAAACTGAGAAAATAGCAACATACAGACTCATTCTGTGTTTCACAGGATCAGGTCCTAAATGATCTTTTCAATTCATTGGTTCCACACCAGTGCTTTTTCCCATTCAACATTTATCGAGCACATTTATTCACACTGAAAATGGTTGCACCATAGGATGTCATACAGCTATAGTAAATAGCAAATAGATTACTCAATTACTCTTTACAAGCAGAGACAACAAAGTATGGCAAATATTAAGTAATTTCTTTGTTGCACATGCTTACTTGTTAAGACTTCAACAGCATTCTAAATCCGTTAACCTTCTTGTGGTTTCTTCTTGCTTCAAGAAAGGTTGTGTTTCTGGCAAATTTGACATGGGCATGATAAATGAGTTATATTTGCAGATGTTGATTATATGACCTGTTTAACTTCCTGTCCACCAGTCCTGTCATGCTAATAGATGCTTGGTAGCATAAATAAAAACAATTCCCATTAAGCGAGTAGCAAATGTCATTAATAATAAAGTGTATCCCCTAAGATGCTCACAACCCCTGCAGCACACATCTGATGAAGAGCTATATATGACAAACACTATATGAGCTTTTAAGGAACAGAAAATTGTATTTTCTTTATGGAAGAAAATTTTCAAGACAATTCTAAATGACTGAACACACATTTGTCTTTTTTCATTGCTACAGTTAAATTCTAGAGTTACAAAAAATTGTTAAATGACGGTTAAAGCATGTAAAATCTGACAGTAATAAGTTTTGGGGTTTTTTTACTGTAGTAGATCACTGTTTACATTGCTAAAATGTTCTCATTGGCCAGTAATAAGCAGTAATGAGACATTCTGATTACTAGGACAAAGGAAGAAGAACTTTTCTCTGACCATACAAGCATTCTTTCTAGATCAAGGCATAATCCAAAAAAAGCAGTTAGTCATGTAATTTCAATGGAATAACTTGGCATTTTATATTTTATTAGTTTGGGCTTTCAAACCTACAGAGGTACGTGCTCTTAAATCCCTTTGGTGTATTTTAACAAAGCATTTTGCTAATTTGTTTGGGCAGCAGAGGTTGTAGAAGTCTCCACCGTACCTTTTTCTGAAAATAAAAAGGACATAAGCTTCATGGGCTGCCAGCTAGTCAGGTTTATATCCAAGTGCATATTAAGTAAAAAAGTCAAGACAAATATGCAGCAAAAAAAATGCATAATAGAGATAGATTTTTCCCTACAGAAATTGTCCTTCGGCTAGCCAGAAAAACAGCAGATATCCAGTTTGGAGGAAAGGAGCCAGATTGTGCATTATTTAATAACATAAATTGATTGTGAAGAAGACTTAAAAGTGTACCCCATAGAAACACATAATCTTTAGCACTACCAATTAAACAGTCCTTATCATAGGGGCAGAGTAAGTTATGTTAGAGACAGAGTGTCAGTGCTGTTCACTGGGAATTCATTAACATGGGACAGGTTAGCAGCTCATGACAATCATGGAATAAGCTAGAATTTCATAATGAAATTTCTAAGGTCTAAGGAATATGTAGAGCAGGGGATGAATACAAATAATGGTGTATATAATGATGAAGCTTCTCCAAATATTTGTACACATGCACATTGCCATCTTTATGAAAGTTAAGCTAAGGCAAGAAGATCAACCCTTTTGCTATTTATTCATACAAAGAAAAAAAAAGAGAAAAGAATAATACCTAAGAAATAAAACAACCCAATCTATAATTTTCCTTATACATAGGTCCTCATTAGCTCCTTATACATAGGTCCCCATTCCTTCTTTCCCTACTTATCATCAGTATAGTATAGACAGTATTGGACTGTCCTTGAAACTTCAGGAAAGGATGACATCAATAAAATTCTCATCAGCCATTTGGAAACAAAATAATCACAGCTGATTTTAAAAGTTGATATTAGCAGGTATTTAGGCAACTTATTGAGTAACAGCTGTGCATTGCTTATAAGGTAATATCTAAAACTGAAATGGGGAAAGGGAAGAAAGGAGGAAGGGCTGGATTTGGGAACAGGGGATGGAGAGGAAGGGCAAAGAACTAAAATGCAGATAGAATAGCATTTTCCAGTTCAGCTATTCCTTTTCAAACTGTTTACTAGCACAGGTACTCTTTGAAGTCAGCCCAGTCTCCTGTGTCTTTTCTCTGCTGGTGGACAGATGATAGATTTGTCACTGTGCCCTCACACCAACTGCATCCAGCTGCTTCTTTTTCCAAATGACCTCCTAGCTGTGCCTATTTGCTGTCTATTCCTAGTCCCTTGATGTTCCATTTATTCAGTCCTGTCATCTTCTCGTAATGTAAAGCTTGTGCTCTCCTGGCAGGGAACACCAGCATCCGAATTCTCTTTTCTTTAAAGCATGACCAGTTGAATTTGTACTACCAATGCCCTTGCAGGTGCGGTAAACCCATTCCATTTGTTACTCTCATTTTTTATAATCATGTATGATTTGAATATCATGATTAAGTATGAAGTTTTGTTAAGAATATTTATAATTTACATAGTCAATAGTTCTGTGAAATGGAATGTTCTGCTGGCTCTCATCACAAAATCGATGTAGGTAGCAGAGACAACTGCAATCCCCCACTGAAGTCCTTACTATTCAGGTGACAATAAATTCCTATAGACCAGCTCAGACAGGCTTTGTTTCATGCTTTTTTATGCAAGCTTCAGAGCAGGATTTTGAGATGAAGCATTTCAGACCACATTTTTTCAAAATCCTTTTTGAGATACAGAAGTATGGAGTTTTAGTCTGCAGTTTTAGTTGAAAAACATTGCACTATAAGGTAGAGATAAATACAAATTCAGATGAACTACAAAATAACGTAAAGACTGAAAAATGCTAATCTGTGGATAAGTCCATATAGACCGAAAAAAAGTGTCTGAATAAAATCTTAATATGAAATGTTTGTTTTCCTAACCTTAGAGAGATCTACTTAAACTAAATAGTTGAATAAAAGCTTTGATAAAATGAAATTATTTCAAGATGTGAATAATACTAGACACAGGGTAAGCAAGATAAAATGCTAGATGCAGAGTATTGAGTCAAAAGAGATATTTAGTTTAAAAATGCCCACAAAGATACTCAACGAAAGTAGTGCTACAGACCAGTCAGATTATGTACAACAGAAAATATTTTTGTGCAATCATTCCAAGCAAAAATAAAGAAATATATGTAGATAAAATAGATTATTTCTGCTACTATCATTCCACTAGAAAAAAATGTAACATCCCACCAGAAAAAAAAAAGGGCAGATTCTGGTTAATTTCACTGGCTTTTAGAGAAAAAAGAAAGATGAAAATATCCAAGAAGTTAAAATTTTTGAAAAGATTAAGAATGTGGTTATATGGGGGGAAGGCCGGGGAGGGGTGACGGCAGGAGAAAAAAGAAAAAAAGAAATCATTGGAATAGGCACTTTTATTTTCTTTTCCTTTTTTGAAAAGTTTGTGGGGTTTTCTTATTAGTCAAAAGTATTAAGATATAAAATTATTAATAGTATATGATCCTTGTTCTGTATGTTTCCTTCAGCTTTGGAGAAAAAAAATTTCAGAGCTAATTTGACCAAGAAATCCAGCTCAGTTCTGAATTAGCATAAACACTGGAAAGGCAGAATATGACTTTAAGGTTCTGTCTACATTACAAAAAAAATTGCCAAGTATTGTTCTGGCAGGGGACATCAGCATCCAAATTCTCTTTCTTTAAAGCATGACCAGTTGAATTTGTACTACCAATGCCCTTGCAGATGTAGTAAACCTATCATTTGTGACTTGGTCCTGAGGCCAAGTGGCAGAGAATGACAACATCCACATAGAATAGTATGTTGGTTCTCCTATGGACCCTTTAGAGACTCCTCTGGTTTAATGGAGTAAGCATAACTTTGTGTGTTGTGTTCAGTTCCAATCATCTGAAATAGGTATTATGCTTCAGTTCACCAAAGTTATGAAGATACTCATATGTTCTGGAGTGTAGTGAAAAGGTGCATGGAGGTGTTTGAGGGACCAAAGTTTGATGGCAAAATGGACATTCTTTTTTCCTCTTTAATCTCTACTCTGTCATCATGCCAGTTTTAAAGTTACATGGACTTACTGAAATACAAATGCTTCTATGGATGTTCCTCCTCTAATTTTTCATGCAATTAAGCTGCTACTTTCAGAGCACATATGAAGCTAAAATCTACTTGAAGCATTTAAGATACTGTATTCAGTATTTAATTTTCCTGCCAATTTCTTCAAAGTACACACAGTGTCCTAAATCACTGAGAATCTATCAAACAGTTTATCACTATTTTACCATCAAATTACATTAATGTTGTGTCAATTCGTTGTGAAGAAAACAGACAGTTTCTTCTGATAACCTGTGATCACTTCTGCAGAACATAACAGAAAAACAATATTGTTTGATTTGTCGTTTCCTGCTTCATTGATTCTTATAAAAGGCAGAGTCCAGTGCTTTTCTAGAACATCTCGTTTGTCTCTAATTTCTTAGAGAAATTTAAAAAGTCTCATCTAATTAATCCAATTACTTTTCTGCATTTATTTTCACTCAGGTTTCTATGTAGAAATAATCTGAATAGGCTTTAAATAACTGTCACATTGGATATTTCCATTTGGGTTCATTGCAAAAAAGATACCATGTGTATGAACATATAAGTGACCAGAACAGTTAGACAAATTTTGACCTCAGGTGCATACAGAAACCTGTGACTCCATTGGTCTGTGCTTTCTCCTTCTGTGTGGAATTGCTGGTGCAGAGTTGTGACAGCTCCTACATAATCTAAGTAATATTATATGTTTTCAGCGATGAAATTATAAGGATCAGAACAAAACTCAGTGAGAGAAAAAAATAGGTAGATGAATAGTTATGTCACTCATGTAGTTCTGAGTACTGTGGCTTGGCTTTACACCAGTATTACTATTACACACATGCTATTTTCATAATTTTGCACATTTTTAGAAAAGAAGGGGTCTCTGTTATCTTGATCAAATGGTTCAACAAAAGCTATAGACCTTGCCCTAACTTCAACAGTATGTACATGATTTCTGTTTGAGACATAGCACGTGTTAGGGAGCCTTCTTCATTTTACCTACACTGCAGGGTAGGTGCACGCCTGCCATGCACCACAGGCCTGGTTCCATGATTATCTGGATCAAGTGACTTTGTTGGAGAGCACATCATAACTATCTTTCTCCTTTTCTGCTTGCTAGGTTTTCTTCAAAAGGAAACATGGGTGGACAGGGTTATGGTGCTCCTTCTGCTCCAACGTACATCAAAAATACACACTCAGGATCCAAGCCTCCAGAGTACACCAGGATGGATGATCGTCCCATGGACAGGAAAAGCACAACAATTCAGCCTCAGCTGCAGGTGACAGAGTTCTCCTTACATCTGGCGGCAGATACGTCTAACAGTTAAAATATCAGTAATATTAAAGATGTACATTATTTCTACTTTGGATATAAGTATTCCCGTTTGATGACTGTTGGATTTCTATGCTATGCTTTCCACAGCTGCATTAAAATTCTTTCTACCCACCATCTTCATCCCAATCAGAAATCCAGACCCCATGTGTGTGAACTGAACTAATTTTTCTGTTTTAGGATAGTACTGTAATCAATATATTGTTTGTGTGAAAGTTCACTTCTGGAAAATATAATCTTAAACATTAACTATATTATGCCCCATAAGGAACAGAGCCAGCTCAAGGCTTCCCAGTGGTACAAGAGAAATGCCCTCCTCTCCCTCACTTCAGAAATGGGGTCAGGCCAGGGGCTGGGCTACTCCTGACACAAAGGAAATGGAGAATATGAAAGAGAAGAAAATATGGAAGGAATTTCTGGAGGAGGCTGTGGTTCTTGTTGCCTTCATTGAAATAGCAAAGAACTAAAGTCAAACGCCAAGCATATCTGCACTACATACCAAAGCGTTCACTTTGCAGCAAACAAACCGTCTTTCTAATTTCCTGGCATAGGCAAAATATGCATTTTTGTATCACTTCCTTCAAAAGAAGAAGGAAACCAAAAAGTTGTCTCAGGATAAACAAATGTATATGGATGCACACACCATGCTTCTGAATAAAATACTACTTCACTTTTGTGTCAGAGCTCTACTTTCAATCAATGGCCACTTTAACTTTGAGCCGTTAACCACTCTTTGAACATGGTAGCTGCATCAGTTTTCCACCCATGTTATGGTCTATCTATGCAGTCCACACCTCACCAGATTGCCAAGAAGGATGTTGTTGCAGACTTTTATTGCTAAAATCAAGGGACTTCTGCAGTTCTCCCCTCATCCAGTGAGCAAGTTACTTCATCAGCAGACAGTGCCTGTGTGCGCTGTGACCAGGTAAATGACCTGCTCAGCCTGGTGGCTGAGCTTAAGGAGGAAGTGGAAAGACTGAGAACGATTTGGGAGTGTGAAAGGGAAATTGATTGGTGGAGCCACACCCTGCCATCCTTAGGGAAAAAGCAGCAGGCGGAGGCTCCATGAGAGGTAGAGGATCCGCTGCCCTCTTATCACCAGGCAGAAGGAGGGGAACTAGGAGAGGATGGGGGGGAATGGAAGCAGGTACCTGCTCGGGGCAGCAGGAGAGTCCCCTCCAGGCCTCCCATGCCTCCCCAAGTGCCTGTACAGAACAGATATGGGCCTCTGGAGATAGATGCTGAGGGAATTAAGGATGCTGATAAAGCCCTGTCCAGGGAGTTGCCAAAGCAGCCAGCTCCACACATTAAGACTGCTCCTGTGAAGAGCAGGAGGAGGGCAATAGTCATAGGGGGTTCCATTCTGAGGGGAACTGAGGGTNCTCCTCTGCCCCTCCAGTTTTGCGTACTGACGAATGGATAAAAAAGAAAATCAGACAGATCAACAC